>WOGO01006183.1:0-11918 GCA_015342085.1 Leptinotarsa defecta
AATCCATACACATAACATATATTGTAGAATTGAGTATAATGTTAGTTCTTGTTCTGGAGGTCTAAAAATGGGCTAGATCGTGAAACTGGCCGTGATACATTGAAGTTAATTTGTTCCAAAATTTTAGGACAGTCAACTCTCTCATTTACTAATTTGAATGAAAATATGAGCGACGCACATTTTCTGCGATGCTCTAAAGTAAAAAGTTCCAAACGTTCATATATGACATCATTACTGATACCTCTCTCAGGGTAAGAACCCTCCATTCTGAAAATTATAAATTCACAAAACTTTTTTTGAACTCTTTCAATGGCTATGTTATGAATCTCATAGAATGGACTCCAGACGATACTTGCATATTTATCTTCGAACGTACTTAGGTGAAATACAACAGCTTCATAGCTTTAATATTATGAAAGTTTCTGCAATTTCTAACAATGAAACCATAAGCTCTCAAAGATTCTGGAGCTTTTTGAGAGATATGTCCACCAAATGTTGATTTATGGTTGAATATTACTCCTAGGTCTTTGATCTCATTACATCTCAGCAGATCTTAATCCTGTATTACATACGGAAATATATAAACCCCTTTTTTTCGACTATAACTCACTACTTTACGTTTCTCCACATTGAGTTTCAATTTATTACTACTGCACCAAGCAACAAGAAATTCTAATTGAGATTGCAGATTTACACAATCACCTACTTCATTAATTATAGACAATAATTTCAAGTCATCTGCGAAGCATAACGCTAACAAGCTAAACTTTCACATAAGTCATTAATAAACAATAAAAACAAAAGAGGACCTAGGTTGGAGCCCTGAGGCACACAAGGAGAATCCTATATGTGCATAACAAAAAGTGCATATCAAAACTACTTCGAGTATTGGGAAAAACGCTGGGATTCTAATTGGAAATTGAAATAGAAATTGATGAATAAATGAATATTTTTGGGAAAAATGAAAATTCATCTCATTTTTTGAACAGACAGCGTATGCCAACGAACACTTTGGCGAAAACCAGTCTAGAATTTGAAGATTTGAAAAAATGTGGAAAATGACTTCGAAAAACTAACTGTGGGAGAAAAACTCAAGAAACTCCATTGAAACGGAAGATTTTCTATGAAAAACTATTTCATATTAGAAACTCTAGTGGAAGTTTTGATGGAGTTCTGAATTGGAAAGTGAAAACACCTTGAATAAACTTGAATTTCCACTTACCGGGGTGACCATTCTTCTTCCCTTCCTGGACGTAACGGATCTTTCCACTTCAATGGGCGACCCCTGTTTGACATTAGTGGAACTGACAACGGTTTTCGGGGTGGTTGTAGAATTAGAATCCGACTCGTTTTCACAACTCCCCGCTTCATCTCTATCAATTTTGGCAACGTTAACTCGCTCGCTTCTCAATTTCTCAGCAAAATCCAGCTCGGAGTCTCTATTGAACGAGGGTGAGCTCAAATCAGAATCGCTGCTGGAGGAGGACTGCGGAGAATCCGATCTAGCTTGCGGTACTTCTCCGCCGGGATACTGCAGCTCCGAAGGTGGCTTGTAAACGGTCGCAACGTCGATGCTCGACGAGAACGACATGTTTTGCGCGGAAGCTTTTCTCTGTTCGTGGAACGAATTGTAGCCAGGGGAGAGGTCGGAGGATGCCATTTCGGAGACGAAATCGCTGAGGGAGGAGTAGCTCGAACTTGTGCTTTCCGCATCTTCGGAGTCAGATCCGCTTTCGTCTGTTGGTTGGTTTTCCACCATTTGGATACTCCTCAGTGCTCCTAGAAAAGAAGGTTCATAATTTTCAAAGCTCTACATTAATTTTTCCAAAACTTTGTATTGTGTGAATCATGAGTTACTTATATATAAATCACATCGTTATGAAGTTCTTGGGGTTGCTTTGGATTTGAAGAAGTCTTGTCTGCAGTACAGGACACAAAAATCAATAGTGCAGGGAATTGGAAGTCATACCTTAGAAATCAAACACAGAATACCTCAGGGTTCTATATTTGGACCTTTCCTCTTTTCAATGTACGTAAACGATCTGATGAGCATATCTAAGAGTCTCACAGAAGTTCACATAGTTGCATATGCAGATAATAATAACTTTCTTCATACTGTAAATCGTTCAGGTACCATGGAAACTATGAGAAAATAATAACTTTGGTGAAAAAAAAATGTATCGCTGGATATCGGCAAAACAGCTGGATACAACCAAGTCATTTAACGTATCGTATAACGCTTAATTTTTACCAACCCCAAACTGTCAGTTGGCAAATTATTTTTTCAGGTTGCCACCACTTCAGTGCATAAATGGCGGCAAATTCAAATCTTGAGTTAATTCTAGGACTGTCTAGTTTGGCAGAGCCGCACTCTCACGAGCTGACTTGAAATATCACCTATATAACCCATATAAACTAATCGGCTTCGTTAATAAACTGGGTTTATTTGGTCGTGTGTAAGTAGGTGTCAGCCACAATAAAAAACTCTTGCGGGTTGCGTTGAAGACTGGAAAAAACATACTCACTTCTGATTTAATCTAACCTAACCTAATTCTAGCACACCTTTGAGAATATTTCATAGTAGTTGTCAAATGATTTTTTCTATACTTTTCTTGAATTATGGGCTGGAATTCTCACAGCGGATAACAAGAATAAAGGTACAACTACAAGGTACGAAAACTGATGGAAGATACTGTAAGATAAAAAAGTTTGTTCTCGTTTATTGATGTTTCAAAAGGCTTATAACAGGATCAATACTCCTCGTAAACAAGGTGGAGATATGAAAATTTCCGTTCTTGCTGATAAATCAGGTGCTATTTCTAAGGATTATGGAGTGTTAGATGAAGACAGTGGCATTCCATTCAGAGGACTGTTCATCATTAATAGAGAAAAAATTTTGTGGCAAATCACTATCAACGATATACCAGTAGGTAGAACTGTGGACGAAACCCTCTGAGTTGTTCAGGCTTTCCAGTTCACTGACGAACATGGAAAGGTCTGTCCAGATGGCTGGAAGCCTGGTGGAAAGACATTGAAACCAATTTCCTACTTTTCCTCTGCAAATTGATGACAGCTCATCAATTTCATTAGAATTAGACTGAAGGAAATCGTCAAGATAGAGTGGAAGTTATTTTTACAGTAATTTTATTCTCTTAGTTAAGATAACTTTATTTAATTTTTTTGCTTCCTACAAAACCTTCCAGATATTTTCCATTATATTTCATGATATTTATGTAACTGTATTTTCCAAAGTGCATCTGGAGTTGTGTTAAGCTTTTCATTAAATTTTTGATAAAATAGATATTCAAATTTTTTCCTCTTAATTTTTGATATTTCAAATTCATTAAGTTTTTTGAATGGTGTAGGTTTTACAAAGTTTCGACCTAAGTGATTATTTATGTATCATTTAGCAATGTTTGGAAAATTTTCGGCTCATCCATATAGTTTTTCAATTAGTTATGTAAATTACAAGCTTTACGTCAGGCATGAAAAACCACTTTGCCAATTCTCACCATTCAACGAACTACCATCATCCCACACAATGAACTTGATGGGTTCCAGGGTGTGCATGAACCATTTGGGCTTATCTCCAATCAGGGCCGGATCCAGCACACCGGTGTGAACCCTCTGGAAAGCAACGTTAGTTGGAGTGAGTGACCATTCGGCCAGAAACTCAACCGCTTGCGTTCTCGCAAAGCGATTCAGGAACTGCGACGCCCTTGGACGGGATCTCAGGAAACTGTTGATCTGGAACGCGACTACCGGCCGAGGATACAGTCGAAGAGTTCTCGTATGCTCGGAGAAATTAGCCAAGGTGTTTTCGGAATTGAAAAAACGTACCTGGAAACCGTAATAATTATCAGATTCTACAACGTGGCACACTAAAAATGAAGACACTCCTGTATCTCAGTAATTTGTGAAAACAGAGATTCGATTTTTGGTACAGGCGTAGACCTTCACTTAGCCCGAGTGACAGCCTCAAACCGAGCCTACTGCTATACCGTGAAAAGGACATATTCTCAATATTCTGCTTCGCATTAGAGATACCGAAATGAGTTATTTGAAAAAGTTGCTTCAAAATCGATTTTGAGTCTACATACCAAACCTCAACCCAAAATTCGGGATTTGACTCTTTTATAATTTTCATATTCAAATTCGATTTTCAATTCATGTTTCCGAATTAAGAGCTATGAATGTATTCATTCAGATTTTTCATTCTTTCGTAGCTTCTCATTTAGAACCATTAATTGAAAATCAGACTCGAATATGAAATTTGAAGCATACTTCACGATAAATAAAGTGATAATATCAGAAGTCACACAACAAAACAAAATGGTGAGCTGAATAATTGCTTGTTACATCGTAAATTTTAAATTTTACTATTTCGGACTTTGATTGTCTACTATGATTCTAATATTACAGTAAATTACAGTAAAATAAAAAAGTAAGTGGAGTAAAAACTTTAAAATTTACCAATTTGAAAAAAACGACTAAAAAGAATTTTAAATCAAGTTACTTCACGACGTTTTGATTGTTAGTATTCACAATCGTCTTCAAGTGATAACTGGACTTATTCCTCCAAAAGATGACTATTTCTAGGACGCGCGCTTTCACCTATCCCCTCTTCCCCTTCTACGCTTCACCGGTTTAGCGGAAGTTGACCATTTTTCCGCTTGATTACAGGTTTCCATATGCTGAGTATCTCTACGCTGGCTTGGCTAAATGCGTCGTTGGAGAACATATATGCAGCTTTTTTGAACTTACTTTCAAACCAGTGTTCCTCCCTGTGGATGATCTTAGCTTGGGACCATTTGATTTTATGTTCCAGATTTACTGGTTCATTTTCTTTGTGTGTTTTTCTTGTACTCGGCAATGCGGATTTGCCGAGTAGGTTTTGCCGTACGCACAGGGTGTCCAGTAAATTCAAATCTTGGAATTTCAGCCCGCATATGATGGCCTATTTTTCGTAAGGCTGCTACGGAGGTTTCTTCCGGATCTGAAGCAGATTATGATATTGTACTTAAACCCAATCCTTCTCTTCCTTCTGATACTTTTGCTGTCTTCCAGCCAAACTATGTTCCACCATGACTTTGAAGTCACCTTTTCATTGGAGATATTTTCTGATGATGCCTGCTTCCTTCTCGAAATCTTCCTCCGTAATACCGAGCCCAAAAGCACGATCCACCAAAGTCTTGATGATTATTTTTTTCATAGATTGATGGTGGTTGGATTTGTGATTCAGATACTGTCCCGTATGAGTGGGTTTTCAATATACAGATGTTTCTCACTTAGTGAAGATGATGTAAGGTTTTACGCTGTTGATGTGCTTCAGAAACGTGTCTAGCTCTGTATTCCCATGGATCCATACTATGAAGATGTCGTCAATGTATCTGAACCAGACTCAGGGCTTCTTGTGGGCTTCTTCAAGGGCCAGAGTTTTTAACCACTCCATATATATTATTGTTATTATTATATACTTTATTGTCCAAAGAAAAAATCTTATTGACAAAGTTAGTGAATAAATATGAAAGAATACGTAAATGTCCTATGAATATAAAAAAAAATAGATAAAATATAATGTAAACTAAAGTATAAAAACACTGAATAAAAAATCACAATGATTGAAACATACATACACATAAATCATGCTAGGTTAAAATTGATCGGTATAGAACTGACTCAAACTGTAATAGGGTGTACTACTCAAAATTTCTTTGATAATTTTTCCGTACTGATTGGTATCAATATTTATTTCTTTAGTGTAACTCGGCAGGTGGTTATACATCTTCACGCCATTGTAAAATAAGGAGTCCTTGACCAGAGAGTTGCAAGGGATGGGTAATTTAAAAATGTTTTGCATAGTGATGGGTGGTAACCTCAAATTTCACAAGATGTTTCTTAATTAAACACACTGTCTCCAGAATTAAACGAGCTACAACCGTCAGAATGTTTTCATCTATAAACAGTTGCCTGCATGAGTCACGAGGTTTAGCTTTGCACAAGTATCTTATAGCTCTCTTCTGTAATACAAATACAGACTCCAGCAAATTAAGGCTACACACACCCTATAACTGGTGAAAGTGTCGATCTCATTGGCAGTCCCTCATCTTAAGTGGAGAAAAAGTCCTTTCGTTCCGTACACAGCATCCTAGTAACTCCATGAAAACTTCTATAGGTAGGTACGTTCTATCTTCCAGGTCCTCGTCTTTTGGATAGGTTCTTCTATATGATTTGAAGTGCTTCTTCGACAGGAACGTTGATAAAAGGGCTTTCCACGTCGGAACTGATTGATTGGTGTCACTCCATGACTTCGATTGCACCAATGGAAGTCCAAACTAGTAAAATTCGCCATGAAACATTGTCAACCACTATCAAACAAACATCCCTGATTTTGATAGGCGATGCAATTCGAGAGGCAACTGTTTACATTTCCTACAGGCTGTTGTTTTTTACTCACCATTGCCACTCGAGTAGCGACATCTACGGAGTCGACGTCATTTCCATAAATGAACGGATTGTAACTAGCAGAGGGCGTACCAGCGCGTGAAGAAGGTACATACGGTACTTGCGGCGTAAGTGACAGTCTTTGTTGAGTTGCGGCATTTACTGGTGATGCTGCCGGTAATAGGTTCGATTCTGGCGATCTACTCCTGCTAATGCTACAAAAAACAATTGTAACACACATTTTCTACAACTTTAACTGCAAGATTTTATTGAGAAATTGCAGGATATTGGACAATAAAAACACAATCTACGTATCCCGCCTTTTCTTATCGCTTCTTCAGAATTTAGATGTATAGTACAAATCTGGTACTCTGGCTTAGACAAGCTTGGCTGGCCATCAGTGGTGCCATCAGTACCACACTGTTAGCAGCCATGGAGATCCTTCTAGATCTACCTCCTCTCCACAATTTTCTGGAAAGACAGGCTAGATGGACTGCATACAAACTTGTGTACATTGCCAATTACACAAATAAATTTAATGCAACAGACTGTTGGTTGAGACTGGAAGTCACAGGAAGCGATAAAAGAAATCTCGAAACATTAACAGAGACGTGTTATGTGTTTTATTATTCGATTCCCAGCAATTTCTCAACAAAGTTGTTTTCTTAACTGAATTTCAATAAAATAATCTGCAGGATTATTCCAAAAATGGAAATATAATTCAGGTTGTACTAACCTAGGGTTGACTGGTGACGATGATATACTTTCTCTTCTAGATGGATGGAGTTGCTGTGAACCATTGCTTGGAGTTGTCAAGTTGCTGATGGCCTATAGAGATTCAATTATTATATTCTGTTGATTTCACCTCACTGAGAGGACTCGTTGATTAACTATACACACAAAGGTAGGACAAGCTCTGTAAATGTAGCTAGGCTTTTATTATTCTGTTCTTTCTTGTATTAGTTTCATGTGTCAACTAGTAGCTTTTTTATACATACTCGTTTTTACCACTTGATTTGAGAATAGGTTAAAGTTTTGAAGTTACGAAATCTGGTCAGAAATTTGTTGAACAAAAACTTATTTTTTCAAAAAAGATATCAATATTTATTGATAGAAAAAAAATTAATGGGACTCCCTGTATATTCCTGCATATTTTAATAGATCTTAAAATCACCTTCTCAAAAATGTAGCACACTTGATATTTTGCTAAAGTCACGTCTGAAATACAGAGCTTTTTTTTTATTCATCAGATTTTGAAACGCATACTTTGATCAAGTAGGCTTTACACGACGCGGCGATAAAACAGAAAGAAATTGTTCAGAAATTGTTCAGTAGCTATCGAATGTTGACAAAGCTTTTCACAGTAGTAATTAAAACGCATAACAAATTATACTATATTTACTACTGATTAATGAAACTTCGACAATAATAATAATGAAAAAGAACAAACAATGAAACATATTTCCTCAGAGAAAGTGTTCGAAATATCTACCAGTTTTTTCTACACAGAGGCGACACCTTTTCTGAACGTTTTTTACCGAAATAATTAGTTCAATAGAAGTGAGAGAAGCGAAGCTTCGCATCACTGCCGCTTCCAATTCGTATCTTTCAAAAATGAGATTTTCCAATATTTCCCAGAGGTAAAGATCCATAAGCGTTAAGTCCGGTGACCTGGTCGGCCAACGGTTGGGTCCTTGGTTGCCTATCCAATTATTACCAAAATTTGCAATCACAGTGTTGTGAGACGGAGCCTTGTAGTATTGAAAATACATTTTATATTTTTCTGAGCTCCATGAGTGGCAATTCAAGTGGCAAAACAAGGGGTTCAATATTTTGGGTTGAAATTTCTGCTATTATGAATATCTCTGAAAGATTGACTTTTCTCTGGATACCTTTCGTGATACAAATTGCTTGCTGATTCTGCATTTCGCCGGTTTGTATCATGTTTGTATCAACCTATCATATCCCATTCTTCATACTTCATTGCGGAAGAGTTTGAAAATTGAACAAAAACCACCAATTGAAGAGCGTCTTTACTACCTAAATCAAGGCGGGTTGGCTATCCTTGTTCAGCTTTCACTGCCTGCCGTGATTGACCTTCTTTCCTAGCTACTCGTGGACAGAGTAAACTCAAAAATTCTTTCTGATGCTGAGTCTATAAAGGAGATGGATGTCGAGTTTACGACTTCAACTGACCTCCCTGTAAATTTAGTTCAGGAGCGAGTCTACAGAGGAGATGGATGTCGAGTTTACGACTCCAACTGACCTCCCTGTAAATTTAGTTCAGGAGCGAGTCTACAGAGGAGATGGATGTTGTGCTCACGACTCCAACTGACCTCCCTGTAAATTTAGTTCAGGAGCGAGTCTACTGAGAAGATGGATGTTGAGTTTACGACTCTAAGGCATTGTCAGGTGTAGATGACGTGCAAAAACCCTCATATGGAAAGGTTGTCGTGGGTATCAAGTTGGGAATCTTGCAACTTGACTATCCCACTACCTCTTCAACAGAGCATATACTTTGTGCCTGCCTCGCTGGGGACCGAATCAGGTCTTTAGAGTTCGGCGAACCGTACTGTTACCATCTGGCCTAAAAGACCACTCACCATACGAACTAATCGGCTTCGTTAAGAAGCTGGGTTCATTTGACCGAGTGTGAATTGGTGTGAGCCACAATAAACCCTTGCGGGTTGCGGTGGAGGGTCGAATAGACCCACTCACTTTCGACCTAACCTAACCCAACCATAATTTATGCCTAAGCTCTAAGGAAGCGATAAATAAAGTCTCGACACATCAACAGAGACGTGGCATGTGTTTTTTATTATTCGTTTCCTGGCAATTTCTCGGCAAAGTTGTTTGCTGAACTGAATTTCAAAAAACGTATCTGCAGGATACGCAAAATTTAACAGCTACCCAGCTACCAGTAGAGGTTTGCATTCTGTGTTATCGCTTCATTGTCCAAAGCCTACCTGATCAAAGTATTCATTTGAAAGTCCACATGAAAAAAAAAATCTAAAAGCTCAGCATTTCAAAGATGACTCCAGCGTAGTATCAAGTGTGCCACAATTTTAGAATGGTAATTTCAAGATATACTGGAATGTGTGGAAATATACAAGGTGCCTCGTATTGAAAAAATAAGTTTTTCACAGCATTAAAATCTACGTTAAAAAGTTACAGCAACTTTTCGAAAATGCACATTTTCGAAGAATATGTTGTAACCAGAAACGGTGATAGAAGTCGATATGCGGTTTTCTCCATTGAGTTTGTCATAAAATCTGATCCTCAGACACAGCCATCAGTTTTCATCTATATAATTAGTAAACAGGAGTTTCCCTTCAAAAATTTCCGATTTGGCGCACTCTGTACATCCTGATAAAAGTTGGAGATGGACAGTTACCATTTCTCTTTATCGATCGCACATCTCAGAGACACACCTATATTTGCCAAGCTATACAAACTAACAACAGGATTCATTTACGTAAACATGCACAACTATCAATCTACTTCATTCAAGTTCGTAAAAACCAAAAATCAAAAAATTTTAATAAGTCAGTGAATAAGTCAATTTCAATAAGTGTTCATTTCATTTCACTTGAAAACATGGTTTCAAATCTCAGCTGAGAAATATCTCAAGAGGCCTACCTCAAACATCTATTCTTGGGCCAACAATTTTTTCCATTCGTATAAATTCGTTTCGACGTCGAATTTGAATTGCGATTCGAAATCTTTCGCGAATAAAACAACATTGGTTCACTGAAAAACGAAATAAGAAGTCCAATTCATTGTAGCTCAATCTAGAAGAGTTCAGTTTGACCTCTGAAATATTCGACTGTTAAGTTGTAGAACTCAAATGTGGGGTAAAAGGCATTTATTGAACTTTGTGAATCAGTAGCTATTTTCATTATTGCAAAAAATATCTTATGATCAAAATAAATGTAAATGAAAAATTATGCCTATGGCATAGAAAAGCCAAAAATTATTTTTCAAAAATCACCCAAAGTACAAACTCGAAATTTAACAAAATTTTAAAGTTTTAATCAGTTGGAGTTTTGAAAAGTCATCAGTGCACAAACACAAAATACAACTTTGAACATGCGATAAAATTTTGAAGAAGTTTGCAACAAATTCAAATTAATGAATAAAAACACAAATTTTGAAAGGACTAAAACATAAATTTGAAAATAACTCCATTTTCTTTATCTAGTACGGAGGTGACTTTCATTGAATCGGACTTCCATTGACTAATATGATAAGAAATCTATGAAAGAACAAATAAAATGAGAATGAATAGCTAAAAGGTCAATTATATTAGGCAATAAAATATGAAACGGAAATGCAATGAAACGAATGAAATGATCAAGAAACAAAATGAGTAAAAAAATAACATAAAAACGAGCAAAAAATGAAAAATTGAAAAATAAATCAAATTACTTCACTACTTTTCGATTGTTGATATCCATAATCATCTTCGGGTGATTACTGGACTATTCCTCCGAGCGAAGACTCGGAGTTCATTACAGCGCTTTCACTTATTCTCTTTTTTCTCTCCTCGCTTCACCGGTTTAGCGGGAGTTAACAGTTTTTCCGCTTGATAACAGGTTTCCATATATTGCTCATCTCTACGGTAGCTTGGCGGAATGCGTCGTTGGAAAACATATATGCAGCTTCTTTGAATTTCCTCCTAAACCAGTAATCCTCCCTGTAGATGATCCCAGTTTGGGATTCCTCGATGTTTTGTTAATGAGTCCAAACATGCTCTGCTATTCCCGATGTGGTGTTTTGGACTCATCAACATATCATCAACTGGTCCTAAGCTGACAAAATCCACAGCGAGGAACACTGGTTCAAGAGGAACTTCAAAGAACCTGCATATATGTTGTTCAACGACGCATTCAGCCAAGCAGCGTAGAGATATTCAGCATATGGTAACCTGTAATCAAGCGAAAAAACGGTCAATTACCGCTAAACCGGTGAAGCGGAGAGAGAAAGGAAGGGATAGGTGAAAGCGCTCAAATGACCTATAAATAGTCATTTCTCCAAGAAATAGTCCAGTCATCACCCGAAGACTATTATGGATACTAACAATTGAAACGTCGTGAAGTAATTTGATTTGAAGTCTTTTTCAATTTTGCAATATCTTTCTTTATTTGTGCTTATTTTTATTTTCATTCTTTTTAATTTTTTTTTCACTCTGTGGTCATTTAATTTATATCTTGATTATTTTATTCGTTTTATTGTACTTTCATTTCATGTTTTATTAAAATCTGCCTGATATCATTGATATTTTACCTATTCATTCTAATTTTAAGTTGTAGTCGTGTCACGAAGTGTTCTGGTGATGCATTGAATTTATTGGAGCCTCTGGAGACACCCCACATTTTGTTTTATGAGAGAGAGGACATTGTTGGATCAAGATCTTCAGATGATGTGGTGCTGCAGGTTTTTCCGGGTTTTCCTGCAGCTGAAAAAGCAAATGC
>WOGO01006184.1:0-11917 GCA_015342085.1 Leptinotarsa defecta
ATTTTTGAAAACTTTGCCACCCTGTATCTCAAAAGTTAAGGCGTTTAGGACATACGTCCATAGGAAGTTTTTTTCTTAAAATGGGCCTAAGAATTACCTCCTTAAATATTAGCAGGTGTTTAAGGAACACCCTGTATATTGATACTCTTCATATTTTTTCCAAATTTTAATTTTTTACTTTTCATAGATCATTACTGTACAGTGTGTAAAAGCCAAATGGAATAAATTCGTTATTTCGGTTACGGTACATATTTTAACAAAATCCCGTCAAATTTAAATTATAATTTGACATACTTCAACGGAAAAATGCTATCCCTACCTTCAACCCCCGTCGAATGACAGGTACAACCCCCGATTTTTAAAATGGGAAGTATAGGCTTGTGATATATTGTTTGAAAGATCTCTTCATTCTCTATTCAAAAATGTTATCCCTTTCAATTAAGATAAAATAAAGTAAAATCATGCGGTTTCCGAAATTCGATAGAAACTTACTGCAATATATTCAAAACTTATTTAATGTTGAGGTATTGATAATAAGAAAGTATGCAAATTTCATTTCAATGTTATTTTTAGATGGAATCCTTTGAAAAACTGTAAATAATTTCCATGGCAACGTTAGTTTAAAACGCCTTGTCAACTTGTTCTGTATATTACAATATTAGTTGTCAGTATTTTAATTTAAGTTTAAAGTTAGTTAACTTCAAGTCTGACAAATGGTTATATTCAGTTTTAGATTTAGTTAGGTTATATAACAAATGGTTGGTTACAGAGATAAAACCCGAACACAACAGAAAATAGCTTGCCTATTTCCTAATTTATCGCCCATATCTCAAAGTACAATAAGTAAAATAGAGAAGCAGTTTCGCAAGCTTGGGCATGTGGGGCAGATAAGAAAAGCAGCTGTCAAAGCAATGAGTGTGATGCTTGAGTTTGAGGAAAACCCACATACATCAGGTAGACAGGCAACCACTACATTCAATGTTAGCCATACATCTATAGTAAAGATATTAGAATAAAATGAAATGCATTCCTTTAAAATGATACCTACTCAGGAGTTCATGGAAGACGATTTTGATAGAAGACCTTATTTTTGTGAGCAAATGATGGACATGTTGGATAACAATATCATCCAATTAGAAGACGTTATGTTTTCTGATAAGTGTACTTTGTCTCTTAACGGTCATGCTAATCGACAAAATTGCCGCTACTGGTCAACGGAAAAACCTCACTGGATGAGAGAAGGGATTGTAGGAAACCATCATTTCACCAATCACCAATCATCATTGGTCCCTTTTTCATTGAGGGCAACTTGAATGGTGATAATTATTTGGAACTACTTCAAAATGATGTCAATCCAAGTTTAGAAAAGTTATATCCTGATTCAGGAAACCCTCAAGTTTCAGTGAATACGATATGGTTTCAGCAGGATGGAGCTTCACCGCATTACCAAGTTAATGCCCGGCAATACCTCGATACAGCATTTTCCAATTGGGGGATAGGGAGGCGAGGATCAATTCAATGGCCAGTGCGATCTCCTGATCTTTCATCATTAGATTTCTTTTTATTGAGACCTTTAGATTTGAATGACTTAAATGAACGAATAACGCTTGCGATTAGGTCGGTCACGCCTGATATGTTAAATAATGTTAGAATACAGTTTTTTTGATATAAGGATGTTGCCAAGACGTTCGCGGTGAACATTTTGAACATATACTTCGTGTTAACATCCATAGTTCTTTTTCGTATTCTACATTTCATTACGTTTTGTATTACATTTTATTTTTTGAGTGTATTTTATCGAATATCGGTAAACACATGATTTCAATTCATTTTATCTTATTTGTTGCAAAGAAATAGAAAGCGATAACATTTTTGAATAGAGAATAAAGAGACCTTTCATACGATATATCACAAACCTATACTTTCCATTTAAAAAATCGGGGGTCGTACATTCGAAAGGGGTTGAAGGTAGGGGTGACATTTTTACGTTGAAGGTTGTCAAATTATAATTTAAATTTGACATTTTTCAGGATTTTTTTTTAAATATGTACAGTAATCGAAATAATGAATTTACTCCATTTGGCTTTTACACACTGTATGTTGTATATGTATGTTGTTGGGTCCATTAGTTATTGGACCCCACTGGATGTATATCCGGATAACCTTCAATGGTTATTGGCTAAGTCAGTTCAAATATCATTCCTCTCAGACTGTATGTTGTCGTTGAGGGATTTTTGGCCAATTTTCCTCTACGAATTCGAATTGAACCAAATCGCTGCCGAAACAGTGATTTGGTTCAGCGAAAAATTAACCAGGCATTCGGCAATGCTACTATTAATTACCGCACTGAACGATGTTGACTTGCGAATTTCGTTCCGGAGACTTTGGACTCGAAGATGAGCCCCAGAGTAGTCGACCTACACTAATCCACTACCGGGGATTTGAGGACCCTGGTCAAGACTGAAACATCACAAACGGTGCTTGGGATGGCGGAAGAACTGGTCGTCAGCTTCTATGCTGTTTTTGATGGTTTGAAACGTAGTGAAAAGGTCAGAAAGCTCGAAAGGCGGATGCCCCACGATCTGAACGATCGAGGTCTGTTCTTCTTTGCTTTTGCATAACCAAAACTATCCTTTTTTTGATCGAAACGTCTCATATGATAAAAAGTGGATCTTCTACAACAGATGACGTTCAGGACAGTGTTTGAACACCGATGAGCCACCCAGGCACTTCCCAAAGGCAAAAACCTACAAAAACATCGCGCTTATTTCGATTGATTTCAATAGGTATTCACTGAAATATTACAGTTTAACGTAGACACATGAAAACGGACAAAACTTTTGAAACGACCAATAATGAGAATTATTTTGATTTTCACTATAAGAGGTTTACAAAACCGCATTCTCAAACCGAATTTGAATAACTACTTTCAATTTGTTTGAAGGTGGTTGACAATGTTTCGTGGTGTATTTCATCAGTTCGTACTACCATTATCTAATATAATATAAATTAATTTGCAATTCCTGAAAAATATTAAAAAGATTAACCGAAAACGACAATTTTATTGAATGTTATTTCTTTGAATTGAAATTTCAAAGAAATAACATAAAACCAAACAACAACCAAACAATAAAAATTGAAATATTAATAAAAGCTGAATGGATTTGTCACATATGGTGATATAACTTGGTTTGAAATATTTTAATTTTTATTTTTCATTTTTTGTTAATAATAATGTTTAAATTTCTGCTTTTATCAATATTTCAATTTTTATTTTTTGGTTATTGTTTGGTTTAATGATATTCCTTTGTAATTTCAGTTTCTTTGTTCAAATAAAATTGTTGTTTTCGGTTAATCTTTTTAATATTTTTCAGGAATTGCAAATCAATTTATAGTATATTAGACAGTGGAAGTCCGAACTGATGAAATAAACTACTTTTAGATTTAAACATTTTATATTCTATTAACATTACTGAACTACGATTCGATCAGATAATTAATTTTAGTATTCTACTTGAAGAAATGCGAGTTAGTTGAGTCTAGTATCTGATAGAACCGTAGATCATAGTACTGTTTGACGATATTGTTGTTACTTCAATCTAAAAGTAGTTTATCAAATACTGCCTAAGGAAGCTATTGTATAGCTATCGTCACGGTTTTGTAAACTTTTCATTGTTCATTACTGATAGAAATAGCTAAATAGAAAACCAAGAACAAAGTTAATAGAACGTGTTTATATCTCCTGTAACAAGTTCTCACCGCCTGATTGCACAGTATTCAGATGAAGTTCGCTTTTGTTTTTGAAATATACAGGGTGTAACATGAGTTTTTAAGTGACGTATTCATGAGAAAATTTCAAGAAAAGAAGTCTTTATAAACTTGTGTCCGGGGATGCTTCCTTTCGGAGATACAGGGTGTTGAAATTGAATTTTTTTTATTTGTTTTTTAAAAATAACTTTTGCAAAAAATAAGTTATCTGCACGAAATTGGGTATCCAGGGTTTTTTTGCGTTACGAAGTCATAATTTTATATTAATTTTCATGTAACATCTAGAGAGCACTGCGTACGCTCTCATTATTTATTTCAAATTGCCCTAATTTTTTGACTGTAAACGTTTGGTACTTTTCATGAAATAATTCCCACATCTTTTCCAAATGAAAAAAGTACATTTCCTCAGTAACACTGGACGTGTTCGTTTTCGAGATATTTACAATTTTCTATATCTATGCATATTACTTAGCTCCTCGGACGCTACGTTGCTGAGAAAATGACAAAAACTAAGTATATGGTGGATCTCGTCAAAATAAACAACGTTTTCCTATAAAATATTTATCGAAATATCATTCGTTTCCGAGATACAAATTGTTGAAATTTTTCAAAACATGGTTGGTTTTTGTCATAAGCTTTTTCCAATTTTAGTTATTTGTAATGTCTCATCAGGAATACGTCACTTGAATATCTCTACGTACTTATGTCACACCCTGTATTTCTGATTCATAGGAAAATGAATGTAGGGTGTACATTAAATTCTCATATTCGATATTTTGAAATCTCAACCGTACTAAATGAAAGAGAACTACTACTGATAGCTTTAAATAATTTCCGTTAATGAACACTAATTTTTTGTTTTTCCCTGTAGTCTCTTTAGTTTGCTAAAATATTTCGAATGAAGACATCAAAATGAAATATATTTTTTTTTTAACATATTTCATTCTACATTTCTGTATTTAAAATCATTAAAACATTAACACCTCCATAACTTTTTTGTTTGATTCACTCTGCCATATTGTTTATTGTTTATGGCAGATATACACAGAAGTTTTTTTAGGGTAATTTACATTCTCCAGATAAGGTGACCGAGATAAGATTAAATTACCTAGATGACGATAGTACTTATTCGGTGTAGAGGTGTTATAACGTTACCCAGTGTAAAATAGTGAACTGAGTTCTATAATTTGTGTTTTGTAGTATTTTAATCTGTAGTGTGTGTAAAATGGGGTTGCTGGATGAGATGTTCGCTAAGAAGGTGGGGATTGTCTTGTTAAGTTCTTTAACACGATTTGGAAACCAGACATTCCAATGAAACCATACAATCGATCTTGCATATTATTTTGTTTACTAATAATAATAAGTTTTGATTAACAAATTGATCGTCCAAGTTATTAATAATACTTAATTCTTGTAAAGTCTTTGAACCCAATTCTGACTAGAATACTGGTTAGTATCTCCTCAATATCAATATGCCGTAGCCATTTCATATAACCACACAAAGTTTGTCATGAATAAGAAGAACGTATATGTGTTTCAATTATTTTACTTTTACTACGTTATCAACTTCATTTTCGAATTGGAGATAACAGGCAATTACAAAATAAAATCGTCATACTTTACTGGAATTATTTAATGGCTTTATTTACGGGGCTTTGTCAAATATTAAACAAGATATTCAGATCAAAGCATATTGAAAAATAACTGTCATTTCTAAAGGAAGAGTCTGTCCGTCTAGTGTACCTGGTAGTAAATTTTGAGAATTTTTGGCTTGCTTTTGTCAGAAGAATGTTGATGCATATTATTCCTAAATAAACAAAAATTATGAAAAAAAAATACGCGGGAAGGCGGAAAACGAAAAGAATCAGCATATATTCTTATGTTAGAAAAGATGAACTAAATTTACGAAATAAGTTTATGTGTAAGGACATTCAAATGTAACATCGGTGTATTTTCATTCGTATGAAGTTTGTCGGAAGAAACTCAATGTTTCTAAATTTTTTTGCAATTTCAATAAGGAAGCCAAGCTTTGAAAATGAAGAAAAGGAACACCTTTCTGAAATGTCAACCTTTTTTCAAAGAGTTAATTTTTTCTATCGAAGTTAGATTCCATTAATTTGTCATTTTCCAAGTGTTTCAACTGTTGTTTGTTACCGACAGGAGTGGTTTTATTTTCAATGGCACAAATACTGTTTTTTATTTTTGAGCTTACATTCCTAGAGTTGTGCAGGTTTTCATAGAGAGTTCTGTAATAACTCTTTCAGTTACTTCCTTATGGCCTTTTTGATGATTCAATTACAATGTTGGAGAATGTAGCCAAAAACTCTATTGACCGTCTGGGTTTTCTATTCCAAAATTATTTGTATCTTTTTGAATTTCGTCGACTTCCTCGTATATGGTACGTAGATGTAGTTGTCAAAAATTGGGTGTCCTTAAATTTGACTCGATGAATCTCGTTATTCAGAGAGTATATGACTTATGCCGTGGCTGACAGTTTGCCTTGTACTCTGGTATTCTTGTTTTAACCTAATTTTTCGTAGTTTCAGCATATAAACTTTTACAAGAACAGCGTATGCGATAAAAACTCTGATCAGACAAGGGATCCCATCCCGTCTAACCTTTTGGCGTTCTCGATCCCTGATTTCCTTGTCGGTTGGAAACCGTTTTTATGTCAAACCTTCCGAGTACTTGCTCTATTATATCAGTTAATCTACAGAACAGATACAATTTTTTTTAGTCTCTGCATCTTGCATATTATCCTAAAAAAAGAGAGATACTATTAGCCGTAAACTACCATATCCTTAAATATTTGGAGGGCTTCAATATCTTGAGCGATCATCAATATGGCTTTCGGAAACAGAACTCAACAGGCGACCTTCTATCGTTTGTCATCCATATGGTGGTTGAGTGGAAGAATGGCGCTTTGCTAAACTCCGCCACGTAAAATAAAGACCATTTATTATTATTATTATTATATTTGTAGTCACGCAATGGAGAAACATGAAGACTCAAGAGCTGTTGCGCTTGATATTTCTAAGACCTTTGACCGTGTGTGGCAAGAGGGTTTGCTGACCAAACTTTGATGATATGGCTATCGGATCATTTTTGTGTATCGCTCTCCAGCTTCCTGAAAGAACGTTTCCTGCCATCCACGGATATATTTTTAATACCTTTACCAACAACACTGGTGTTCCCCAGGGATCTATTTTGTCTATAACTCTCTTTCTATTGTATATCAAGGAATTATTGGAAAAAAACCAAAAATCCAATATATTGCTTTGCTGACGACAACACAATTATTTCGTCATGGGGGTTTGATTTCACCAAGAGCGTTACGTATCAGAAATATGCGACGGACTGTGCCTGCTCATCGTTTTGAGGTTACGTTTTCTAACGGCAATAGGATTCCTCATCTGTTACCCTGAATCCCATTTCAAACTTGGAACATTGACTTGGAATTTTAACAGATTGTATATATGAATCTGTATTTGTTTTTAATTTTCAACAAATAGTAATTTCAGAGAAAGTTCGGTTTTTCTTTTAATGTATAACAAAGTATTTTCGGTTACATCATAAGAACACCCCGGCTGAAATAAAAGAGTTCAAATTGTGGTGATTGAATTAGTAGAACGAAGAAATAGCGCTAACCAACCGACTACTATCTGACCAACAATACCAAATAAAGCAATGATTATTATTTTTAGCAACTTTGAATTGAAAAACCCGTAGAAACATTTTCGGTACCTCATTTTGGAAATTTTATCACCAAAAGAACAATTAATTCATGTTTTAATTGAAAGGGATTTTTAGGAGACATCAATTTTTGGGAAAGAAATGTTTTGGCTTTCTACTTCTCCATATACAAAAAAATGTGTGAATCTTCCAAAGAAAGGAAGGAATCAATTTCAAAAAAGTCAATTCTATACAAAGATGTGTAGATGACGCAAAGAAGTAACTTTCAGACACAAACTGGAAGAAGAGCCGTCAATAAACAAATAGATACTTTCATATAAACATTGAATTACACGAAAGAAACATACTTTCGAAACAAATACTTTTATATGAACACTGAATAATACAAAAAACTTTTATCTATTCAGTTTGTATTCCAAACATTCGTTATGGAATCGAATCAGATATCATTCACAGGATTTCTACACAATATAGTAAATAAAAAAGTAAATTTTTCACTTACATGGAACACTGTCATCCTCATTGGTAGACATCCGATGTATACAGATGAAGAAATAGTAAGCCAAAATCTTTCTTTCCCAAACATTAATAATTCATGTATTTCATTTGGTGAATAATAATTTTCGGCAAAAAGTTTAAAGTGGTTTCCGCTACTCCATTTCAAAATACAGTAACTGAAATAAAAACAAAAAATTAATCATATGCACATTTGTACATACCGTTTTTGAATGCCGGTAGTTTTCATTCATTGTTTTCGGAAATATATCATAATCAAATTACAGTACCTTTGTTACCTTTTTTTATTTCTTCGATAAATTATTCACATAAACGGTGTTTTCTCACGAAATAGTCATTTTTTATAGCTACTCGTGTATTGATGGAGAAGTGGAAAATTCAAAGGTTTTTTCCAAAAACGGATCTCTTTTATAAATTTTTCATTTTCAATTAAATGAATGATTATATTCCTATAAGGCATATAATAATATCGATTCAGAAACTGGTTCAATTCCAAAAAGTAGAACACTGCTTCGGCTTTTTCGGTTGTGATAACAAATTACAAAACAATATTTGTGTTTGCTATTGATAAGGCTAAAGACAATAAACATTGATAACTATGTTTATTTTAATACTGGATCAGTTGTTGGTGTGTAATTTGCCAGAAATATAAAACGCTAGCCTGAAACGAAAAGTTTATTTTTCGCATATTAGTGGATTCACTAATATTTTTATGATTGGCGCATTTTAAAATTTCATTTTTAATTTGTAGGTGAAAAAGTTAATTTATACATTACAATCGTGAATACAGTGAAGTCGTCAAAAACTCCCATCGACTCTTCGACATAATATAGAGAATACCCAATTCCCAAGGGAAAATTGAACCAATGAAAAGTTAATTTCTGGGTAGAGTATAAAAATAATATTGGCGTATCTATATGAAATACCGGAAGTGTATGAGTAGAATTCAAATAAATTATACACATGTGTGTTATTATGAAGCCAATATATGTTTTTGGATTTACCAAAATTGTAACAGAAAAAACTACATATAAATTAAAGACAACGCTGCTTGAATACATTTGTGTGAATGTATCATTGTGAATGTTAAAGGTTAAGTTTGCCATTGTCTTAAAAGGTGTTAACAGATTTGAAATCTGTGGAAGTAAAAAATTAAATGAAAACGTCTGAAATATTATAACAGGACCAAAAAAATGAGAAAAAAAACGAGTATAGAATTCAAGAATATTAGAATGCTAATTTGTTTGCCCTTAATTGGTATTTCACTTATAGTCAAACCCATTCATTAATTCCTTTGCATTTCATGTCAACATAATTTGTTTTTTTCACCTATAAGCGTTCTTATTTTTTCGTTTTCATACAAATTTTTTTTCTCGAAATTCCATTTCCTATAAGGGCAGCTATAGATTTGAGTACTTATGCCAAATATTATTATATTTGTCAGATTCAACTCCTTCAGAATATTCAGATTGAAATATTGAAGCGTTGCTGGAAAATATTCGTCAAGTTTTCCTGATCTAGATATCTTTTTGTTGATAGACAGCAATCTGAATATTCAATTTAACAGTATGTCATCTGAAATGAGGCCGTCGATATCAACTGTAGTAGCTTATATATGTAACCAGATTCACAATATTTTGGATGAATGGAGCATGTTCTTCATGAAAACCCCAAATTTTCACAATCATTCTCCGTTAAGTTTTCTAAATCGTTCAAGATACGAATGATCTCAGATCATCCCGTACATTTGAAGAGATGTCTATCGCAAAATAAATAATTTCAAGGTGGCTATTTTTTTCGAATAATTCACTTAAACAATTCCATATAAATTTCAATACAGATGAATGAACGAGATCCAATAGGATTCTCATTTTGTCTTATGTGTAGTATAATTTATATTTTCTTTTACAGAAAGAAACAACTCGAAGTCGTACCGCGAAGTCAACCCCGGTGAAAAAAGATCCCGAGAAAACTTCACAAACAACTGATAAAAATCGGTGAGTATAAAGGAGCGTATTTTATTTGTTTTTAATATTTTTTTCTGGGACTTTTCAACGTTTACAATCTGAAAAAATTAAGAAGTGTAGGGGAAAATTTTATGCAGGTGCAAACTTCTCTTTCACCCTCTCAATGAAGTATGTTTTATTTATTTTAGTAGCTTGTCATATTCAACAATTTTGCTTACCGAAAGAAAGAGCTAATTTGTTTAGAGTAATGTCGTCTCTGATTTTTTTTATTTTTAAATCTTTCAGACTGGTGTCAAAAAAATGTTCAAATATGATTCGTTATATGATTATTATTAAGATATATTCAAATTATCTTTGATATCTGTCAAAGAAATTTGAAAATGAGAAAACTTTCAAAAAGAGAAAGGCAAAATATATTTCTATAACTAAGTTTCAATTCTGAAAACGCAGCCAGACATAGGTATCCAAAACGTTAAGATAATTACCCCATAAAATTCTTAGCCCTTTTTTCTCATAGGTAAAACTATCGAATGAGACGAGTAACTAAAAAAAAAGAACAGAACTCATTGAAAAAATTATATTGAGTTTACACAATAATCTACACCTGTAAAAAGTTCTCCATCATAAATTTTAAAATTTTTCAGAGTACTCCAATAAAAATTATATATCCTCCACATTTTTGTTCAATATTATTTGATAATGGTTATGCAGGCCCTGAATTGGAAATTGTTATATTCATCACATACAGATAATATACATATTTTTTATTCAAAAACTGACTCCACTATCAGAGTGATCTACACGACGCCCTAATGTTTGCAATCCTCCTGACAAGTATGTTTTGTGGGTTATCTACGCTTCAGGCAGTGCCTGCGGTTTTCATGTGATTAAAAGTTTAAAAGCTAGTTGTCTGCAATATATTATGCTGCCAGATTAAAGTTGCACTTCTTAGTCGTAGCAAAACATGATGACGGTTTTCGTATTTTTAATCAGCATTTTTGTCGAAACTTTCTATTTATAAATGTATTATTTTGATTCCTGAAGTGTACAATTTCAACTTACATAAAATTCACGTTTTCGACGGGGGTATAGCTCAGTGGTAGAGCATTCGACTGCAGATCGAGAGGTCCCCGGTTCAAACCCGGGTGCCCCCTATTTTTTTTTTCATTTCAGTGATATTTCATTTTGCATCCTTCTGGATACTATATATTTTAATATTTCATTTATACTAATATGTTTATGTACAGTGATTACTCGAAGGAATCTTTCAATTTTTCAATGAAAGTTATGAAAGGTAAACCTGGGACCTCTCTCGACGCGAGTTTCACCAACCAAGTTGGCGTCTTTACAGGATGAAGTAAACTGGTCTAGTCTACTTCATTTGATTAATTTTTGACGAAAGTAAATCTGATCAAAAACTTTTGCAAATTCGTATATTTAATAACCACTTGAATATTGAAAAAAGCAAAAATTTTCACTTGTTTTATTCAGTTGTTTTGTATGAAGATTAAGAAGATGAAACCCAAAACCTTTCTTTACCAAGCGAAATGGTTTTTTTGTAAATATTATATTTTATTCATTTTTGTTTTATTATTAATTATTAACACGCTTTTATTAGCTTCACCTGTATGTATGTATGTATGAATGTTTGTTTGTAACTCTCAAGTTCGGGATCTGAATTTGACAGAATTATCGATATAATTGCTTGATCTATTCGCAGGCAGATGGTGCTGTACGTAAACTCCTTGATATAATTCGAACTCACTTTACATGTATTTCTTCATTTGAAAAAAGTATTTTTTTTATTAACACGCGGTCCTGCTGCCTTATTTGTATCCCTCCTTTGCGCGCCTGCTGCCTTGGGCTTGGTAGCTGATTTTCAGGCTCCCTCTCCGGAATCGGAAAATATCAATGGTAATTTTTCTAAACTATATACGGGTGATTGATCCCAAAGTTTAGATAAAATAAATATA
>WOGO01006185.1:0-11917 GCA_015342085.1 Leptinotarsa defecta
ATAAAGGTATTATAGGTATGAAGCAGAGTTCTACTGTCGCATCCCCCAAGCTTTCCTCTCAGAGCTTTTAGAAGGAAAGCTTGATTAGAAGGAATGATTGATTACAGTAGCACTTATATAACACCAATGTAGGTGATAATAGAGGTACTTAGCTTGATTGAGTACTTAAATTTTGTTTACTAGTGACAGAGTGGATATGCTAATCTGAAAACCGGTGAGTGAACTGAATCGAATTGATCATTTAACAGGTTGCACCCGCAACGTTTACGATTGTGAATTTTCAAGGATTCAAAATAACAAAATAAGTTTGCAACCCTTCCTTGCATAGTGAAAAATTTCCGTATCGTTTAGATTTGGAAACTTGTGGTTGCATATCATTTTCACTTAGTCTGAAGGACCTTCTATATTCAGCTAGGTAAAAATAATTCGACGTTTTCAAACAATTCCTTGGCATGCAACCACAAGTTCCCGAATCTAAACAATACGATTATTTCCCACTATGCAAGAAATGGTTGCAAACTCAATTATTTGGAATCCTTGGAAATTCACAAGCATAGATATTGCGGGTGCAACCTGTAAAATGATCAAATCGGTTCAGTTTACTCACTGGTTTTCAAATTAGCATATCCACATTGACACTCGTAAACCTACAGTACCTCTATTTTTACCTACAGTGATGTTATATAAGGGCTAATGTAATCAATCATTATACATAGTTTGATGTATAAGTTTTTAAAATGTCCTTATAGGAAGAAACTGCAGTAACATTCGTTACGAATAAAAGTAGTGAAAAACAGAAAATCTCAATTCTGTGTTCTTCATTATGATTTCCTACCACGGCTACATCCATCAATTTATTGATTTAGTTGAATTTGTGAGGCATGATATGTCAACTATAATGACAAAATAATCAATTATCTGCGTTTGTGCTAGTTCGGTTCAATTATTGTGACTCGATACATGGTTCATGTTCAAATGCCGAAGATATTCGTCGTAAAAATTCTCGTTTGCGAGAAATAAGAAGGCGACAAAATGTGTCTCACAAACTGAATGAGTATGAATCACTGAATATGGCAAGGAGAAGACTATTGCATTCGTCTTGTCTGTTTCACAAAATTATCAGCTCAAGAATCCCCGCACGTCTCGAATAAACTTTGTTTCTATGAAGATATCCATAATATGAACGTTCATTTTGAAGAAACTAATATACCTCCAGTTACAATTCTGCAAGATTCAAAGGTTTTGAGTAAATAAGTTTTCAAAAAAATAATGAAAACCCAACTCTATGATGAACATTCGAATATAAATATAATTCAGATTCTAGAAAAATTGTATATGTGTTTGTATGAAGATATACGTGGATATAGAGAAAATACACCAAGCTCTGGAAATGGGAACTCCATGTCTTTGCTTACTCATAGATTTAAAAAAAGCATTTGATACTGTCAGCTATAAGCTACTCCTAGAGACACTAGAAAAAAGAGGAATGAGAGGTAATTGTTATAAGCTCATTGAAAGCTATTTGAATGAAAGGACACAGAAAGTAAAAATTGGTGATGATTCAAGTAACTCAAAAATCATTGAGTATGGAATACCGCAAGGCACAGCCCTAGGTCCATTGTTATTCAACCTATATGTGAATGAACTGTTTTTAGTTACTAGTGGAGGTGACATCGTAGGATATGCTGATGACACCGATATCATTTATCAAGCTCCAACATGACAGGAACTAAAAAATACTACAGAAATAGATTTCAAATTTATTAAAGAATGGTTCGATAACAAACTATTGACAGTCAACTTCGAAAAAACCCACGTTCTTCCTTTCAGTTGCAACAAATCTGGCATCCCTCCTTTTCGCCACCTAGAAATAAATATAGATGGAAAAATGTTGAAACTGAATACTACAACTGTAACAAAATATTTAGGAATATATCTGGACACACATCTTAAATGGGATTATCATATAAAATATGTGACCAAAAAACTCCAAACCATTTTATATAAATTCAAATATCTGAATACTTACTTGCCCATAGAAGAAATGAAAGTAATATACTCCTCTCTCGTAGAAAGTCATATCCGATATGGTATTGAGGCCTGGGGTGGTGCGCTCAAAACCCATCT
This sequence comes from Leptinotarsa defecta, assembly GCA_015342085.1. Taxonomy (NCBI): domain Eukaryota; kingdom Metazoa; phylum Arthropoda; class Insecta; order Coleoptera; family Chrysomelidae; genus Leptinotarsa; species Leptinotarsa defecta. The sequence goes on from WOGO01006185.1 coordinate 2,128, forward strand.
CAATTGACAAGAAGTGATACAGAGACGGTTCTTGAAATTGATGCTACAGAAAAGCTCTAGATACAACTCTGATAGCCTCTTCAAAGAGATAAAAATCATGGATATCAGGCAATTATTTTACCTTTGTGTGAATATGAAATACCACTTTCAAAAACATAAAGCTGGTATTCCTAACCATGAATACAATACTCTAAACCGCAACAAACAAATCCTACCGCATGCTACAAAATCAAAAACTCAAAGAGCATACTCTTATGTTTCAATAAAAATTTATAATACCCTACCAGAAGAAATAAAAAAATGTAAAAGTAAACAAAACTTCAAGAAAAAGTTAAAGAAATATATCAATGAAAATAAAAGGAATATGTTCTCCCAACTATTTGAATCCTATGTATGTCAACCAACCAATGTATGTCATTTAATTTTTTTGTATTATTTGAATTGTATTCTTTATAGAACTTAAGCTGACTATATACATTAGTTTTAGAGTTGTATATTTTTAAAATTTTATCATTTTATAATTTTTATACATATATTTTTCCTTTTTTATTTGTCTATTCATCTGTTAATTTCAAGGAAACAAGTACTTTGTACTTATCCTTAATCACTTGTTCACTCCAATCAATTGCATTATTCATATATATTCATATATTGTTTTTTTTACTGTGAATGAAGTGTCCCTTATACTACAGGTAACTATAATTGAGACTACCTCCAAAAAATTACCTATCTACCTGAAGCATATGCTTCAGGTGATTATAATTGAACAGGTACCTTAGGTAGAGGTTAAGGTCATTTTTTGAAGGTAGTCTTAATTATGGTTACCTGTCGTATATAAATATTAATGTAAGAACAACTTGAAGTATGAATCACTTGAAAAAGCTACTGTGCTAGCGAAACATGTTGTGATATATTTTTCAAATAAAGTTTCTGGAGATCAAATCGTGGGGTGTAGTTTTTGAAATTACTATGGATCTTCATCAAGTAACGGCCGAATCAATCAGACAATCAGAAAAATAAGGATTTTCGCTGTCCTTATGTCTAGTGAGTTACTGATAGTGAACTTTTATAAAACTAACCAATTATTTCGGCTTCGGAGTATTGTCCAACAAAAATAATGTTTTTTTTTATATTTGCAGGAAAACACGTGGAGGTTGTCGCTTGCGATACAACAACGGTTAGACTGGTGTCGTCAGGAGCATTCGAAAATTCAGTTACAGTTTACTTGGGCCAACTGACAGACGATGATATTAATGGCCACATGAGCGTCATTTGCTATCCAGATGATGTGGAGTAGGTTATGTTTTTTTCCCGAAAATATTTTGATAAGTGGCAATAATGATGAATAAATTTTGTGTTCAATAATAATGAATAGATCCGGACCAAGCAAAGTTAATAAAGGTAATCACGATATAAAAACAGATTTTTATCCTCCCTATTTTATATCTATTCGAGATGCCGAAAAATTTCATATTCATCAAAAAAATTAAAAATACCACACTTCAACCTTGTAAGAACCGATTGATGGCCGAAACATCAATCTGAAATATATTGTTTTTATATACTCACCGATAGATTTGAAAGTTGAGAAGGTACCATACTGATGTACAAAGAATATTGTATACGCTGTTCATAGAATAAAGTACCAATTCATATTGGGAAATGATGAATGAATATTTATATTTACTCTCTGAACACTGGGGGGAATCTCACAATTCCTAAAAGAAAATATTTGAACGTATTTGAAAAAGTACTCATTGGAGAAAAATATATTGTAAAGTTGTCATTTTCATTCAAATGATTGTCCGATGACTGGATGATAGGATCAAATCTCTCTCATTTAAAACATATTTTCTACTCTCATTCAGCAGGTTTCATAAGAATCGGTAATTCACGAACATCTATCTCCCTCACAAACCTTCTAGGGTAGCCCTTTTCTTAGCAATATATCGTTTTTTCATCCTGTACAATTATTTATCACGATCTAAACTTAACAAGGTATAACACATGGACTAAAAAGTCCCGGCCTAAGAAAGAAAACGCGTTTTTTGCCATTGCTTTGATTGACTTGTGACACGGTGCTTTGTCTTTATGAAATAGTTTTATTCTCTGCGGTCGTTTCTCTGCAATTTCGGCCTTCAAACGCTCCAATAACGCTATATGATATTCACTGTTGATGGTATTTCTCATCCCAATATAGTCGATGAATATTACATCACACATATCCCAATATAACCGAGGCCATAACTTTTCCAGCCAATTGTTGTGCTTTGAACGTGGTTCATTAGTTAGTCTCCACTCAGATGACGATCGTTTTGATTCCGGAGGGAAGTCATAGAATTGAATCATCGTGGAACGGTATCGAAAGAACTCTGGGTAAATATAAAAATTAAAAGTAAAACTATTGCTCTTGGTGCAATATACAAGCCTCCAAAAATAAATAATAATTCTTTCATAGGTGAAATGGAAGATATTCTAAGTTTGATACATCCTACTATAGATAAAATCACATGCGGCGGATATCTTAATATAGCTTTTTTAAATACCCATGATAATTATGTAGATGAAATATCATCTGATCTAGAGTGCTTTGGTATTGGTCAAATCATAGAAACTCCTACAAGAATCACAGCTACTACTGCTAACTTACTTGATGGTATTATTTCCACATCTAACTGGGTTGATGAAAGGGAAGTTATCCACGCAACAGGTGTCATTGCTGATCGTGATATAGCTTCATGTAAAGTCAGGTTGTTTGTTCCAAAATGATAACGTACATATCTTTCAGATATTTTAATAAAGATAATTTCCGAATAGATTCATATAATATTCCATTTTTTAGATATATGATCAGAAAAATAACATTTTTGTTTTATTAGTTCGGACAATTATGTTATGTTTGGACAATTATGTTAAGAAAAAAAAACTGAAATTACAATGAAATAAAATACAAGCAACAACAAGAAAATAAAAAATTGAACTATTAACACGAGTTAATAACAGTGATTTGATCACAGTTAGCACGTTGGCAGAGTGGCACGTTTTAATTGAAATTAACTGTATATGATAAAAGAAAAACATGTGAACTTTGAATAAATTTTCAGTTTCATTGGAAATTATATTATATACTCATAAAAATTATCTGCGAGTTTATCAGTTGACGACTTATCAGGTGACTTTATTGTTGTGGTTATGAGAATTATAAACGTATACATTTGTTTTAGATTTGCAGTACAAAGAAAGCGTTCAGTAATCAAAAATTATTTAATTTTTTGTCCATATCCAATCATATTATTTTCAAAGACAAAATCCTATGACAATTGTTGGCTGCGTACATAAATATGAATAAGCTGTCTGCTCAATAAATTAAGAGAAGTTGATTTTTTTTTTTCATTTTTTCATTTATTCATCAATTTCTATGTTGTCTCCTTCAAAGTAATCCCCCTCAGATGAAATATACTTGTACCAGCGTTTTTCGCAGTCCTCGAGGCAGTTTTGATATGCACTTTTTGGTATGACCTTCAGCTCTCTCAGCGATTCGGTTTTTATCTTCTCTTCGGAAACAGAAAAAAATCGCTGGAGACCAAATCTGGTGAATACGGTGTGGCACGATTATGGTGGTGTTTTTTGTCAAAAAATTACGAACGAACAATGACGAGGTGCTTTATTGTGATGAAAAAACAATGCATTGTTTTTTCACAATCCCGGACGTTTTTTCTGTATTGCTTCTCGCAAGCAGCGTATAACTTCGAAATAATACTCCTTATTGACTGTTTGACCATGTGGCAAGAACTCCTGATGCAAAACGCCTCGGTAATCCAAGAAAACAGAGAGCAAAACCTTGACATTTGACTGAACTTGGCGTGCTTTTTTGATCTTGTCCTTACTGGGCTTTTCCATTGGGACGATCGGACTCTGGTTTTGTTGTCATAACCATATATTCACGTTTGTTTGAAGGTGATCGAAAATGTTTCATGATGAATTTCATTAGTTCGGACTTCCATTGTCTGATATTATATAAACTGATTTGAAATCCCTGAAAGAACTAATAAAAAGAAGAATTGAAAGAAGAATAGCTGAAAATAACAATTATATTAAGCGAAAAACCCTGAAATGAAATAACGACGGATTTTTTTATCGAAATTCAGCGCTTTTGGAACGAACCTTGCTGCCATAATGCCCAAAATTTTCAAAAAAATTTCATGGCATGAGCCAACCTATATGCCGATATCCTCAGCAACTCCTCTAATAGTTTTTCGATGATTTCTCATAACAATTTTCTTCACTTTCTCAACATTATCATCGGTTGTTGATATGACGTCCTGGGCGAGTGTCATCATTCACATCTACTTGACCTTCTGTGAAAAGCTTACTCAGAGTACAACCATCGTATGCCACTATCAATATTCCAGGAGTTTCTCAGCACTCAATTCCATTTTTGACACAAAATTTTATGCAATTTTTTTGATTCATTTTTTTTGATAGCAGAAAATCACCGAGCACGCGAAACAGTTCTGAAACTGTGAAAATACGTGCAAGACCAGTTTACCACCATGAAAAAAAATGCTAATTGAATGTACGTGGTGCGCGAAATTTGAACATCCACCTTATTTTTTGAACAGTCAACATATACAAAAGAGAAAAAGTATGACAAAATTCCATTAGCGGTGGAGAAAACTGATATATTCCACGCATTCATGTTATTAGGTTGGAGTATAAAATTTTGTAAATTTCGAATCTCATACTTTGTACTAACATCATAAAATTAAAAATCAGTTGGAAATGGTACAGCAGGTCTGATTACTGATAATAAGGACATTCAAAAGGGATATTTTGACAACACTTTTCTATCACCAGAAATACTCGGACTATGATTAGATCACCTCCTGATGATGCTAACTTGGTTAGCGAAACGCACGTCGGGAGACAGTATTTTTGTTCCTATGGGGAAAAAGTTCTTTCAGTTCCAAAATCTACATACCAAAACGAATTCGTTCTGTTCAGTTCAGAACTGAAATATTTCATTTTTTCAGGAAATAACTCTCCGACTGAAGATGCACTTTCTACATCACCCCGCCCAGGAGTACGCTACAGGACTTCAAAACGAATATTATCAATTATTTATCACTTGGTAGGTGCAGTTACTGTAAAATAAGACATGTAAAATGATATATGTAATAAGTCAAATAAAACTTAAGACAAATGACTTTGTATTTTTTTATCTCAAGCATAATATGATTACTCAGATCTTCATATATGTAATTAAATTGCTACCTAAAAGAGGAAGATATTATGCGGTCAGTAAAGTTCGCATTCATTTGTTTCACTAATAGTTTAATTTGGAATCTGATTCCGGAATCATTTTGGTTTCAATCGAAGTGGAATATGTTGAAGAAAATTTTTGCAATTCGCAAGTTTCAGTCTAAATACAATTTGTTCAAATCCTCCCATTATCAAAAGTTAAATCATGCCTAAAAGTAGTATATGTTGATATCAACAAAATATTTGGATGGATATATGTAAGAACTGCAGGAGAATCCTTTAACACTCTGGAAACGATGCTAAGGTGCAACGTAAGGTGGCTCTTTTTCAAGGAAGAATCTTCCAGCCCAAGTTTATGTTTCGTAATGGAACTCTATGTATTTCGAAGAAGCTCTAATTGGAGCATCATGAAGAAGGGAACTTCATAATCAGACACAATGTTCCTGAGTAATGTCATTGTTTCCAGTTTGGTACAACAAATATTTCAAAGCAGCTCGCAACATTATGATAGTCATTTCTATCATCTTCATCTCCTTACAACTGCCGGACTGAGTCATGGCCGGTAAGAAGCCCCACCCTCAATACAATAACTATGTATTTTTTTTTCTGATTGATTCGGCCGTTACTTGATGAAGATCCATAGTAATTTCGAAAACTACACGTGAGGTGTAGTTTTTGAAAAATAACTATGTATGTACGATTTCTCCCACCGGCCATGACTCAGTCCGGTAGCTGTAGGTGAAATCAATTTTTGGAGAAAAAAATCTACTTGCTTTGTGAAATATAAAACCACTGGATAGTTCCGAAGATGTGAAATGGTAGGTGACGTTTGAGTTTTCGGTAATTAAAAAGGTGTTGGTGATAATATAGATTTCTGTCCAATATCACACACGTGTGTGTGAATTGAATGTTGAATTGCTCCCATATCTGCCAGATTTGGCTTCCAGCTTCCAGTCCCAGGTGTTCGTAGATCTCAAAAAAATGCACACTCGAATGTAAAGCATATTACTAAAACTGAGGCCTATTTTGAGGCCTATTTTGAGGCCAAAGAGAATTCGTTCTACTAAAGTGGGATTGAGATGTTAGAGTGACGCTGGAATGATTAAGTGGCTGTTGATGGAGATTACGTTGATGAATAATGCCAATTTTGAGTAAAAAAACGCATTTTTTCTCTTAGGTCCTGAACATTTTAGCCCATCTGTTGTGGGTTACTTAAAGTTTTCGTTTTGATAGATACAAAGCGACAGAAGAACGACGCTCTATTTTATTTCGAAATTTTTCGTCGAAAATGTTTTGGTATTTGTTAGGGCTCTAGACTATTTTATTGGATCTTGACTTCTTTTTTAAAATTTTTCATTTTTTAGTGGTATAGTTTGTATTTCACATCTTTAGGAACATTCACCGAATTCAGTCAAAGTTGTGAAGGTTGCCTCCTGTTGAATGGATGAATGTTCAAGAAAAAATGCAGAAAAAATGATAGTTTTTCATCAATCTTTCCGAAAAACAAATTTTAATGGAATACTTCATAAAGATGTTGATAGGGTAAACATTTTAGTTCTACCCGATAGGTAACTATGTGAATTCAAGATATTTTTCCCAAAGAAAATGCTCTATTTATCAGTCACTTATCGTACTTAATAATCTGTATCTGTAGAGTAGGAAGGGTGAGTGTAAGCCCATAGCACTTAGGCCACATGTGACCCATTGTACATTCTCCCGAGGAGTTATTCTCCTAGGTCATCGTCCATCCTGTCCTTTCCAAGAAGGTTGAAAGATCACTAGGAGACATTTCCTTTGTATTGGCAGGTGTACGCCAAGACTCGCCGAACACACACTCTCTTATTGACGATAACTCCAGTCACTCGCATAGGACATGCCTGACAGTCTCATCTTCCTGTTCACACATCCTGCATAAAGGTGTGTCCACTAGACCCAGAAATATTACTGTTAAGCGTAGATTTTTCCTGGTCATCGCCAGATATTTCATCGGCGCCAGCTTCCCAGGGTCGGACAGAGTGATCCTGGCAAAATTGCATCCTTTGATTTCATCCCATCTCTTTAGGGATTGAGCATGGGTGTAACATTTGTCTAGTTCCGCAATTGTCGAAGTCATCAGGCCATAGGTGCCACTGGGTTCCAAAAATTCTCAGTCCAACCGCTTTCTCGTATTTAATAATTACACCCATTCAAAAAAAAGAAAAGCTTAGAAATTGTACAGATATTATTCTTATTGTAAAAGTGTTTCTTTTCGATTCGTTTTATTTCAGAATGTGTTCGACATATGTCGAGTATGAAGGAAAACGTCGAAAAGAGTCGAACTCGAAAAAAAGAAAAGCTTTGTATCCAGCCCTTTCTATAATTCCATTACAATTTAACTTTTTTCAGATTTCTGAAGGTGGAAATCCCCAGTACAGTCAATAAAAAAATGTCTTTCGAATCATACATGATTTCAAACAGAATGATTTTTGAATTGCTATGAAAACTATATTTCAAACTTGCTTGGCGTATACCTGAATTAATGACCTGTACTTCAGTGGCATCATTTAATTGACAGTTGAAATTAATATCGCTTGAGGAAACAGTACGTGGAAATTTACATACTTTTAGTAAATTTTGTGATGAAAAAATAGATATCTTTGAATTTCAACAAATCCATAATTTTTTATCAAAAATACACACATATATATGCTCACAAAAACTTTTGCAGTAGAGAGCATATTTGTGTTAGTTTTCTGGTTGATGGTATACTTTTTGAGTCTCATTTGGATATTGATGTACATAAATTTCCAACATTTTTTTGAGGGTAAGAAGCGAACAATTCATGACAGTTGTCTAAAGGTGCGTATTCACTAAAAAAGCGAGAACGAGCGAGCATTCGTGTATGTTTGCTCGTGTTCGCTCATGTTTGCTTGTGTTTGCTTGATGTCTCGTCTACACCAGAGGGAATATCTTCAAGTTTGTGGTCGTAGTTGATCCATCTACTTTGTGCAAGTACCTTTTGATGTACCACCTTCTTCTCGATCTTTTCTGAACGCGAACAAGCATACGTTCGCTCGCTCGCTAGCCCGTACTCACCAGACGATTATTGATGCAGAATGGATGTTCACTCTTGTTCGCTCGTGCTTGCTTTCTTAGTGAATACGCACCTTAAAAAAATACATGAAACTTGTTATGGAGAATTTCCTACGTCGTGAAACTATTGAAACTTCCTCGTTCGATTGATGACTTATTTATTTTGTAGAAATTCATGTTAATAATAGAATAAAGAAAATACTTTTGTCTAGTTTCTGCTGTGTTTATTTATTCGATACGACCGGTTTCGGCTCATAAGGTCATTTTCAAGTAACTCGTTACTCGAAAATGGCCTTATAAGCCAAAACCGGTCGTAACGAATGAATAAACACAGTCAAAACTAAACAAAAGTATTTTCTTTATTCTATATTGAAACTTCCTTTTATTTTCAGTGAGGAAGATATTCAAGTTTGGGTATATTGCGTCATCTAGAGAAACCGGAGCGAATGAAAAACTTCTGTGGATCAATAAGCCACCCTCACTCACTTGAAATGTGAAATGCTTTCACTCTCAACTGATAGATGGCAAGAAATATTCCATATGGTGCACATTTTAATTTTTGAAGAAGCAGGATAAATTTAGAAATATATCGATTGTGGTTTTATTAATTCAACGTGCTTCTCCTTTTCAGAAAGCTTTCATGAGTAAAATATTGACGAAGAACGACTTTCTAGTGAGACTGATCAATATTTACTGGCACTTAATAACCAAAACAGATTGTGAATAAACACGATTTGCAAAAAACTTACAAGGGAATGCTTTGAAAACATTATGTTTTAGGGATTTGATAGCAAACATGAATTTCTGTTTCTTGAATATCAAATAACATTTTCCAGTATATCTGTATATCCAGTATACCAGAATATTTGGTTGGTTTGGTTTTCATCAGTACAAAAGCTGAACGATGAACAGTATCCTCTACCTAATCCTACCGATATTTCATCAATACTACATTTGAACAAATGTTTCTCAATTTTATATTCAAGACACGCTTCAACTATTTGTAATAATTTACACGTTATGTACTATTTTCAGCTCCACTGAAAGTGTATCTAACATATGGGCTGAAAAGTCCCGGGCCTAAGAATGAAAACTCGTTTTGATTCGTTCAAATCAATCATTTCAGTACCGTGTAGCGTTTAGTTTGTCTCACTTTAATTTTCTATAATTTTTGAAATAAATCCAAGAGAAGTCAGCTCATACAGGACACCATTCGAACAGTTTTGTGTATAGTTAGTTAGTTGCCAGCTCCAAATTAATGCGGAATTTTAAAATATCTCACCTTCCATTTGTCCGATGACTGAGGTGTATTGAATTCGATTGGTAAAACCAAGCACAATTTTTTTCAAGGATAGGATTTCAGTTCGATATTTTTTCCTGTGAAGGCAGATGTGACAAGGTGGTTGTGAAGGGACACAGTTTTTGGATTTGAATTCTTCTTCCTGTTGAAGTTGAT
>WOGO01006186.1:0-11917 GCA_015342085.1 Leptinotarsa defecta
GGTTCTGGTGCAGGTGTTTTCAGTCGCAGACCCAAGGCAGAGATATCTACCTGCCTAGGAACCTATGCGACTGTATTTTAAGCGGAAATTTACGCTATTGAATTATGCGCAGAGAGATTGGAAGAATCCAACCTCATACATAAGTCAATAAAAATATTCTCGGACAGTCATTCGGCGTTGGAAGCTCTTGGCTCATACCGAGCAACATTCGTAACAAATTGCCAAAAACGACTTTCCTCAATAGGAAGACTTAACAGATTGTCTCTGGTCTGGATTCCTGGCCTCACTGACCTGGAAGGCTATGAGGCTGCTGACTTCCTTGCAAAGAAGGGTGTTGCAAGCAGTTTCATCGGACCAGAATCTGTCATTGGCATCGCTTTAGGCTTTGCCAAACAAAAATTGAACACCTGGATGGCAAGAAGAATTATGGACTTCTGGCAGAATCTTCCAGGAATGGCTCCGAAGCTTGATACCAAACAGTTGTTGGACTACAGTAGGGATGAACTACGATGTCTAACAGACCTTCTTACAGGTCACTATCATTTGAATCATCATATGCAGAGACTCGGACTGTCGGAAGACAGTGTGTGTCGCCTCTGTTTGCAAAATGATGTAACAGCAGAGCATATACTTTGTGCCTGCCCTGCTGGGGCCCGAATCAGGTTCCCAGCAGTTCGGCAGAGCCGTTCACTCATCATCTGACCTGAAAGACCACTCACCACAAACTAATCGACTTCGTTAAGAAGCTGGGTTTTTTTGGTCGAGTGTGAATAGGTTTAGCCACCATAAACCCTTGCGGGTTGCGATGAAGGGTCGAATAGACCCCCTCACTCTAGACCTAACCTAACTCATTCATCCAGAAATGGACCTTATCGCAAAATTCGCCAAGTTGTGGCCTGCGAAAGGCAGAGTTCTTTTGATCGACGCAAGATCGACTGCCTGGGATCCTTCTGCACACTCTCACAGACAGCGGCTATGTTTTCGACAGATCTTGAGTTTCGTCGAAGTACAGATCTTGGTCAATCGTTCACTGAACCAGTGGACCTTAATTTATCCAGAGCATTGCGAATAGTCCTCTCGGTAAGAATAGGAAAAAGTGAGTTTTGTATAATTCATCTAGAAGTTCATCTGAAGTGTTAGGAATCACACGTTTAAAAGTAAGACCTCGTTAGTTCTTAGCTCGAACAAGTTTCTCAACTTCCTAGAGTTGTCGTTCGTATGGGGGTGACAGCTGATTAACGGAAAAACAGATTTTAAACAGATTTTAAACAGTTATTTCTTTCGTGTAATTCAATGTTCGTAAGTAGCTGTTTCGACAGAGCTTTCTCTTCCAGTTTGTGCCTGAAAGTAACTTCTATGCATTATCTTCTTTGATAAGAGTTTATTTTGAACTTAATCGCTTTCTTTCTTCTTCTGGAAGTTTCCCACATTTTTTTGTATGAAGATAGAGAAGTAAAAGCCAAAAAGCTTAAACGATTTACGTGTCAGAGAAACCCTAATTTTTTCTTTGTTTTTTCTAGTACTTAGCACCCTTTCTAACTAAATATTTTTTATGAATCAAGTTGGTTCTCACTCATTTATCGTGTCATACCTTTCAACACGTAACGTCCTCAAAATTATTCATTATTTTCCGTGACTATTCCAAGGTCTTGTAACAAAGGGTCTAGCAAGATGAGCGACAGGTAAAACAAAAACAAACACCAACAAAGGACAATCGTGGCTGACCATAGTAGTGATATAAGATTCAAGTTGTTCAGGTCGATCGCCCGATTATAGAGGAAATGCCTTTGGCTCCTGTTCACCACTAATTGGAAGTGATATTTACATTTCGTGGTCGTACACATACTTTGCTCTAAAAGGGACCGTTTTATATTAGACGGTAATGAAGACCCTATAATTGACATGTGTGGGCAAACTATGCATTATTCATTGCTTTGCCAGATATTAGATGGATTTGGCTGAATCACTGGATATGTTTTCGTGGTGAAATATAGGGCGTCAAGAAATTTCGTTTCATTTCTATTGATAATGGCCTTCCACCCCACTCCGTGAGATTGTACCATAGTAACGAATACTTTCTTTCTATTTTGGGAAAAGGTTCAATTGAATATCCGTCTCATTAAACCTTTTGTAAAACACAATGAACACTTTTTTACGAATTTGAATTACCAATACTTTATATGTGAACGGGGAAGTTTGAGACAATCCCAAGAATGTTTTTTGGATTCACAAAATATGTCCATTATGATAATATCTGAAAAAATATTTTTCTGTATTATGTTTCCATTCGCATTGAAATAATTTATTTCATAACGGTTCATAAAAAAGTAAAACACGGTTAGAAAAATAAACTAACAATCCAGTCAAGAAAGTATAGATCGGTTGATCATATCAATGCGTTCAAAAATTGTGGCACCGTTTGGAGCCGAACTCATCAACTTCAACCAGGTAGACTAAACCACTTTTGAATTTCCACTTCGATATAATAAACTTCTTTCTTCGAGCAGTCATTGCAAAAGGCATTTTTAACCTCTGTATAAATATATGTAGGTATGTAAATCAAGATCTGATTCTGGTCATACTAATGTGTTGATTCTAAGGCTTTATGAACTAGACTAGGCAGCCTAGTCTAACTATAGGGTTTTTCGTAAGCAGAAAAATCTGGAAATTGTTATTGTAATATATAATAATATAATATTCGTTTAGTGACATTCACTATATTGTGTAGGAATCCTGTGAATGACATCTGATTCAATTCCTTAACGAATGTTTGAAATACAAACTGAATAGAGAAAAGTATTTTTTTTAATTCAGTGTTCATATAAAAGTATTTATTTCAAAAATTTTTTTTTGGTTTCTTTATATGAAAGTAGCTGTTCCGAGAAGGCTTTTTCTACCAGTTTGTGTCTCAAAGTTACTTCTTTACATGATCTACACATCTATGTATGGAGTTACTTCTTTCCAAATTGATTTATTCTTTGGAAGATTCCCACATTTTTTTGTACCAAGGTGGAGAAGTAGAAACCCAAAACTGTTCTTTCCTAAAATATCTATAAGTATATGCAGATGTGAATTACGCATATATAAAATCTAATATATGAAAATCTCGTATCACGTCCTTATCAAGAAAATTTCTGACGAAATTTATTTTTCTTCATTTTTTGATTTCAAATGTGATACCCTAGTCATGAACCAACGAAAGGGCTGACATATCCAATTTGAGACTTCATATAACTATAGAGATACAAGATATATCGTTCAGTAAACTAATAATTAATATGTGTACCTATTAACTGATAGGTAATTATTGAAAACTAAAAATGTTGATTTTTTCAACACCAAAATATGTTTGATTTGATTGAACAACCAACAAGATGTTAATCACTCGCTAATAATTAGCTCATTCTCATAAAAGTCTAAGAATTAAATCTTCATTAAGCACAACTGAAATTAATATTATACTATAATTACTTTTTTCAATCTACCTGCATACCTATAATAATCATTATTAGTTAATTATGTTTTGAAACTACTGTTGTATAAAACGCATTGAAACATAGTTGAATGAATCAATTCAACTGAGAAGGCACTGTACAGCGAAACGCGTTTTTATTAAAGTAAGAAATGTGAAAATTGTTTCATTATCATGGATAGTATTATTAATTTTCATCAAGTAACGGGTCAGTCTTTTAATAATCGCTTGAAGTTATAAGAAGAAATTAATTCCAATCGTTCTTTTGTGCAAAGTTGGTTCTGGTATGAAGATATAACAAGAAAAAAAGACAAGTCTCTAATGGAAAATATGAGTTTTTCCAGCGCATGCACAATACTAATTTTGAGGTCGGCATTTTTCATTGTATAGGTCTTCGCACAGACAGTCTTTATTACCTATATTGATTTTAATAGTCATATGATAAGAATAGGTATTTACAGAAATAGTGTCAACCCAAGAGTGTATCAGTTATATACTAATTCAGAAATAGAATTTGATTTCATTGATCTTGTTGGACACAATGATTTCCTCCATTCGAATGTGATAGATCCTTCACATGTTGTTTGAAATATAAGACCCAAGATATAAAAAGGTATGGGTTATCAATAAATGTTCTGAATCCAATGAAAAGAAACCCTATTCAAGCAACAAAATAACAGTCGATGATAAAACTCGCAATTCAAAAACGAGATTCATATTCTGTTTTTTCTGTAAGGTAACCAGTTGAAACCAGATCTCAAAAACAGGAGTTATCCATGCTTTCTTATAATAAAGTAAGTTTGAATAAATCACAGGAATGAATCACAAGAATTCTGGTATCGTGCAATATTTTGATGATGATGAATACACTTTTTTTGAAGACATACTTCAAACCTTCTTCAAGAAGAATGGTAACAAAACAAGCAAGGCAACCCAGCTAGTGTCATCAGAAGATGAACCAGACTCATTCCTAACTATCTATCTATCTTTATTTGATCTATTTATATACCTAGATATAAATATGCCCAGTTGGAGATATGAATTAGTCCCGTGATGATGCCAACTTGATGGGTGAAACGCACGACGTAAAGAGTGTTGCAGATCTGGTGTTCGGGATCAGTGTTTGTTTTGGAAAAGTTTCCCATGTAGTTTCTTTGTGGGAAACCAAAGAAGACTCATTCATATTCTGCATGCACGTCGGCTAATGCATAAGGGAAATCGAGGGATTTTCGTAAAAATGTAGATCTCTTCCCGATGAACGAACCGTATCGTTGGTATTTCGTGTACAAACAAGGTCCCTTACTTCGGAAGCTAAACAAGCCCATAAAATATTGAGCTGGTGCACGAGATGTCTTATTGAATGCGCCTCAACTGCAGGGGTATCAAAATAAGACACCGGGGACCTTCTAGTGTTGCGGGGAAAACCGGAATTTATTCCGAGACGGGTGCGTTTATTGCACTCGCCGACCACAAATTGAAAATAATGTCTTTTGGTGGTTTTTCTTTACAAGGTACGCGTTCGGTCTCTCAAACAGTGGCAGAGTCATTTCGGTTGGAACAAGCATCCTTATTTTTCAACTTGGCTAATGGTAAACTGTATCCACTTCAGCAATATTTGATACTTTATAAAGCTCAAATCAGTCCTTCTTTGGAGTATTGTTCTCATGTATTCAGCTCTGCCTCCAAACATAATCTGAAGTTACTGGATTCCATCCGGAAAAGAACCATCCGCCTGATTAGAGATGTGAACATCACGTGCAACCTGGATAACCTGGAACATCGAAAAAAGGTTGGAAATTTGTCTCTCTTCTATAGATACTTTCACGGGAGGTGTTCAAGTGACTTGGCACATTTGATTTCACCAAGAGTGGTAAATATCAGAAATAAGCGACGGACTGTGGCTGCTCACCGTTTTGAAATTCAACTCAGTACACCTCGAACTTCCATCTGGAGAACAGCGTTTATGTGGAATAAACTTCCTGATAACTTTTTCCAAATGAATTTGATCTTCAGCGATTCAAATCCAATGTGAATCGCTACTTTCGCACAGGCACCGCTCTGAGTGCGCCTTAAGAATTTTCCTGTAGTGCTCGTGTTTTATCTTTAAAAACAATACTGGCTTTGCGCATTCACAAATCTTACGATGTCTTCTTGATTGACGTCAACTATTTCTTCAGTTGTCGATCTTCTGAATTGGTCCAGTACTACTTGTGTAGGTGCAGTTGTTCTTTCCAATATCTATCTTTCTAAAACCCTCAACTTTTTATTATTTTGTGTCAAACACATTGTTTCGGCTCTATGAGTGATCACTACCCTGATTGCTGTCTTGTACACTCTTAATTTTGTTTTCTGGTAGATTTGCATCACATTTAAGATATGGTGACTCTAGTAGGTTTTATTTCCTAGCACGACACGTTCACTCATTCACTTTTACTCTCTGCACTTTTTAAAGGTCATGAGTGGTCTGTTTGTATCTGTTCCGGTGCATACCTCGTTTCTTTGCTTCTTTGTTCATTCTGGTACCATTTTTGGCATGTCAGATAAAAATCTGAATATGTTATGATTGAATCCACTACTATACCTACTGGTATTTTCCTGAAGTTGCGTCTTTGTATCTGATTCTATCATGTTCATAATCATTTCAGTTGGTTTCATTTCCAGAGTAACTGAGATGTTTCATCTCATTAATTAGGTCCTCCTTCATTGAGATATCGAAAGCTTACTATGAATTGAAAGTGTAGTTCTATATCGAGTTCGTGGCTCTTCTGGATTTCTTGATTTTGAACAAATTTCGAATGTATTTCCAATTCCTTCCAGTCATTATTTGCGGTTTGTCTCCTATATTTTGGGTTTTATTTTACTTGAAATTTCCAGCGTTGTTCCTGCTATTAGCTTCCATCCAATTTTCAGATATTTTTCATAGTAACTTTATTCATCTTTTGAACTCAATCGCTAGAACTTTTTCATCTAGATCTTTTAGTTACCGCTTGTAATTTGTTTTTTCTGTTATAAATCATTTTGTTCGGAATATGTATCTATTTCTGCTTCTTCACACTACTCGTCGTATCATTGCTTTCTTTGTTCTACTAACTTGGAAACCAATTTACTGAACCATGTTTCATTTGAGAAAGATTTTTGATATTCAGTACTATTTATCATTGAAAAACATGTTAAATTGGTTGAAGATATATGCAAAAGCATATATGCTTTTGCATATATCTTCAAAACTCAAAGATATAAGGTTTGTTGATAACTTTCGAAGAAATAAAACTCGACCATTCTAACCTGGCTTCTAATATGCCCAGGAGAAAAAATGAGAGGATCACTGTACAACTGACACAGACCGAAAAACACAAGTTGAGCTAGCCCCTACGCATCCAATAACAGAGGCCAAGCTATAATAGTCAAGTTTTAGTTTCCAATTTTAGTTCAACTTACAATATAGCTAAATCATGAAAATGCTAATTGTAAGGTAACAATTGTCCAGAATCACACCAAGTGTAGTTTTGAGAATTTACGCAATATATTTCCTCAATTGAAAGCAGACCAAGATGAAATCGCCAAAAGGAAATACCAATCGACAGAGTCTGTGCTCGAACGTTCCATTCGAAACAATAGAGCCAAGTCATACGTTCCAGAGTTTTCAAATATAACCTTTGTTGGCCTCACATCAGATAACTATCAAATGCTTGTTCTGAAATCTCTAAGAAGATAGTCTTTGGTTTCGCAAATATGTTTCAAAGTGTGAAGGACGAACGGTAATATTCTTGAGATGCCTCATATTGGAAAGAAATACTCTTTTGTGTCCCTATTACAAACTGTTATTGATAAGAGATATGCCAATTCAGTACTAGAACAGTAAGCTGAGCTGAGTGAAGGTGCATTTGGATAAAATATGTTCTTGCAGGATAAGGTTCCTCCGTACCCATGAGAGTTCTTCTAAGAATAAGGAGTGGCCGATTAGGACTGGTTTTGTTTGCTCTCATAGAAATTCTATGGGATCAGCTGAAAAAAGCGTTAGAGCTCTAAATAAGAAACAGGATTCCTATAAGTAATCCGGGAAATGTTGGGTAGTTTATCTGAACGGTACTGGAGGATTGGAAGACGTTAATAATCAAACACAATAATTTTGTTTTCGAAATTCAGGAAGTGCACTTGATTTTGTTCACAAAAGTGAACTTGGAAGTTGATTCCAAACATTAACCTTAGCCTGTACACCAATATTCTCAAAATTTGGCTGCTTCAGAAAAAATCTACGCGGGAGTAGTCAGAAAAAAGTATGTTCTAAAAACCGAAAAGCTTCAGCCCAAATGAATGATAAAAGTGTCTTGGATCAAGACAGTCGTAATGATTCGTCTGCCGTTTGCCTCCGAAGAAAGTACTTATTTGCAATCGGTTCCTTGCAAAAGACCAGTGTTTTTCCAAAACTTCACTTCAGCTTGTGGATATCTGTTGTATATATTCTGCATATATCTGTATACATTCTGCAAAAAGTTATCAAAAACAATCTTGAAAAATCGACTATGAAAGAGACCAAACATATTTTGTCTATGCGAGTTGAATTCCATAACAATATTTTAAATATTTCGCAAGAAATGTCGTATATCCAAACTCATTTTTTTTTATTAAATTCCATACGAATCAATTTTTTTAAACAACGAGTCGCCGCTGTGACGCGATTTGCGGGGGTGAAAAAAGTTGAGTGAAATGTTTGCGGCGCTTATTGTTTCTGACATGTAGTTGAGCCTTATTTATTCAGATTTAATGTTTCGTCGGCTCTGTTCCAAGATTTTTACGCCTTCTTTTCTAATGGATTTATACGCAAACTTTTGTCGTTATAAGGCATATTAGTGCGACCAACGCCTGTCTGTCTCTCTTTCTGCAATGTATGCAGGAGACGCATTTCGTTTCCTGCAAAACTGGATATTACACTCTTTATTAGACGACTTAGCGGTCGTCGTAACTTTCGTTCTCGCTTGTTTATGGCACGACGGGTGTCCGAAATTTATCGATGTGTTTTGCAAACTGCGAAGAACTCCATCATTTTTACACACGACTTGGTGATCGAGCATCTGGGCGAGGAAGTTATGGCACATTTCTTCGAACTAATGAGGTTTTTTCGAGATTGGATGCTCACGCTCTAATTTTCCTGAGGAAACAAACTCATTAGTCCATGACTGCATTTCTTCAATTGCTCAATAGCATTGAATTGATATAAAAAATACTTCTCACCCCTTTACAGGTTTCTTCCTTCTTTAAAAGAATATTTCGAAGTACTGGAGTAAAAATATTATTGACGAAGCGAAAACAATATTTCGATTACGAAAATATATACCTACAAAAAATAACTAAACGACAAGCGTGTTCAGCAAGTGAAGCACTTCATGTCAAATGAAATTCAAGAGAAACAGTAAACTATACAGAGATATAAATGAAAAACTAGAAAAAGTTATCACAATGAAATTTAAATTTCTATGAAAATTAAGGTTACAAAGAATTCAAAGAGAAAAATTTTTAAAAACCGTACAGATCAGAATGTGTATACACTAGTGTGACATGGTTTCTAGGAAGAAGGCCAAACTCCAGAAAATAGTAGAGAAATAGTGCTTAATAAAAGAAAGGAATATACTAACCGAAACCTATATTAGAAGCAATTATTAATAAAATTGAACAAACAACTCACATGGTTTGAACATGTGTGTACAGAATGTCTAAGAAAAGACTTTCAAACGAATGTTTGACAAGAGAGTGCACGGAAAAGTAAGAAAAGCTATATGCAGAATGAATAGAAGGAATTGTCTTTTCTGAAGAACCTCTTCGATCTTCTGATCATAGAGAACAGTATCCAGGAAACGCTACTTTGGTGATGGATACTGTTCTCTATGATCAGAAGATCGAAGAGGTTCTTCAGAAGGGACAATACACATAGATCGTACGGGAACCTACAGCATCAATTGAAAGGAAGTTGTACCAGATTTTGGAAAAACACCAAGTCTATTTTTCGGACAAGGAGAGATCATCGCTAATATCGCACCACAGTAAACCCCCTCACTTGTATGGGCTTCCCAAAACCCATAAGAAGGAAGTTCCATCATCAGCTCCAGAGATTCGGCTACACAAAACTTGCCTAGAATTTTTCTCCTCAAAATACAACCTTTACAAGGAAAAACGTTGTCTTTTGTGAAGAATTCAAGGCATTTTGTCGAACTACTAGGGGGAGTTGAAGTCACACAGCAAGATCAACTAATCAGTTTCGACGTGGAATGCCTTGATACCAACGTTCTGGTCAAAGAAGTACTCCAAATCATACAGAGGAAGCTATCCGAAGACGAGGACCAGAAAGATAGAACGAATTTACCTATAGGAGTAATTATGGGATTACTAGGATGCTGTGTACGGAACTGTTAATTCCAACTGAAGGACGAATTCTTTACACAAGATGAGGGACTGCCAATGGGATCGCCACTTTCACCAGTCATAGCCAACGTATATACCAGAACTAGTTGCCCAAAAAAAGTGCAGTCGCAGTAGGACGACTCAAAAGAATTCTACTTTCCTGTCCGTTACAGAAAAAAATACCAAACAATGGCAGAACAGTGACTACAAAAAAATACAGAGAAATATCAAAGCTGCAAATAAATTTACTTAAAAGTGAAAATAGTTTACGAAACTGATTTTATTTTTTTACTTGGTCAAGACTTTTGGTTTTGTTTGCAATCAAATTGAGATAATTTCGTACCTTTAACAACTTATTCTTTATTTACGTAAATCAAGGGTATAATATGTTACCCCTATATTGTTTTTCATACAGGATCGACAGGAAAATTAACACAAACATACTATAAAACAAATATAAACAAGATCAACAAAAAGAAACGTTTTAAATTAAATAATATAAAATATTCGTCACTCAAAAAAACACTTTGTGTGAATTTTTGTAACACGTCGTCTCCTCTATGAGACCGATCGAAATTTTTATATATATTCACAATAAACGAGATTCCCAAAGACTGCAATGACATCAGCAATGCATTATTGGTTTAGCCTAGAACTACTGATGAGACCTAGAACTCGCCTACACTGGTCGATTTTTGAGCTATAATTTCCACTATTTTGGATTATATTATGAATTACTAGTACTTGAAGAATAAGGATTAACCTTCACAATCATACTTTACTTAAAATGATACATAAACAAAAGAACATTCAAGTGGAGTTCAGACAAATTTATTGAAATATAATGATGAAATAGTATAATAATACTGATTCGAGCAGTATTGTTGAAAAGCTTGGTGAAACTCCAATTACGACCTTCAATTAACCTCTTTTTTTCGCTTCGGAAATAAAAGTTTCCATATTTGTATCATCTATTGAATTCAATCGAAAACGAAATAAAACGAATATCGTTTTATCTTTCACATCTTAATGACTACGACTCCATAACATACAATTTGGGAGATATTATCTAAGCAAATTTAACAGGTACGACATAATCTCTTCGATCTCCGTTTCGAATCATGCTGAGTGTGAAAATTATGCTCATGCGTTTTGGACGGGCGTGGACACGAATCGACGTTATTTATGTTAGAACCGTACCTTTTTCAGATAGTTGTCCAATACGAATCTTTCAATTACTGAGCTTGAGATTTATTCAAGTGTTGAATGGGATATTAAATTCAACATGGTTGGAAGTAGCCCAGGGACGGTTAGGTCATATTGATGGTAACTATGCTGAATCAAATGGTTTATCTCTGATCATGTTGAGGTATGATTGAAAACAGAGCCCAAAAACAAAGCATTCCAGATCCAACACATGACAGTAATTATTCGACTCACCACTAGTGGTACTAGGCTGAACCACCAATACACTACTGGAATCAATTATTCTTGAAGGGAAACTTGAACAAGTAAAAGTGATGACAAGAAGATGCCGTCTAGAGGACCGACAGATAACTCAATCCACGAATATCAAAGATATTAGTGGCTCTCCAAGGCGGCCCGTTACAAAGCCAAAGACCGACGACAAATCTCGTTCGGCCAAAGCCTATGACTAGCGGAACCATCCATACACCTGACGTCCTCCCATCATAGAAAGTTTCGTCACGGTAATGAAGAGCTCTGGCGTAATATTTCTACTTTCGCTAGCTACCCGCCCAACTAGCAATTTCGTATTTTATAATAGTTGCGGAAACGTTTCGGAGAAACAAATTATAAAACTACATTTCTCCCGAAATGTTTTCAATGTGTTTATAAAACTGCTCTAAATAGGAAATTGGCACCGTTTTATAAAAAATTATAGTTATTTTTACTTATGATGCACTATTTGGAACCTTTGGTGTAGTAATGAATATTACTGGAGTTTTTTTTCCCAACACCAAATCGTTATTTTTAACACCTCGACACGTGTTTCGATCACCAAGTGATCATATTCAAAGAGGAAGATTA
>WOGO01006187.1:0-11916 GCA_015342085.1 Leptinotarsa defecta
ATGAATTACTAAAATACGGGGAAACTTATAGATTGATAAGGACTTTGTACATTTTCTCCTTTGCTTGCACCTCGAACACATTGGTTTTTCATCTTTTTAGTTCGATGTTCTTTAAAAGCTTGATTTTTAGTTTTTCAAACTATATTATTCTTACCCAACAGCTATCATGACAACCATGTCTAAATTTGCATACATGAATAAAACATACAAAACCAAGTAAGGCATATTATCAACAAATACATCAAGAATGTTATTGTCGTCAAGGACTTTTTCAATTAATAGTTTATAATGTTTCCAAATGAACGCAATCAAATCTAGACAATTGTTCAAATACGTCGTCGAGCTTTTGACAAAATTTATTAAAATCTATATCCATGAATTTTCCAAGGAAAATATTTCACGAAGCTGCCGTACTAAGTAAATTGACAGATAGAAATTGAAACAATAAATCTTCTCATCATCAGCTGTATCAATTAGAGCAGAAATACTATTTCGTTGTTAAGCCATTCGTGTTTCGAGTTATTTATAATTCAAACTGTCGAATTTTGAATCAATATCTTCATTGTGCGTGGTATCTATTCAATTCTATTCACGGTGTTACAGACTTGACCTACATCTAAAAATCGTTGTTCTGTAGAGAGGGCAGTTGAAGATGTTCAGTCAATTTTGAGATCGATAACTGTTTATTGTCTAATGAGTTTAAACTCATTAAATCTCTCGTGTGAGAAAAAAGCAAAAAATAATTTAAGGAAAACCACGGAACCGCAACTACTATTGGTCTATTCAATGTAAATCGAAAGACATGATAAAAGTACGACTCAAATACCATAATACCATTTTGATTTTGAAAAGCCTTATAATTGATATATTATGGGGTTAAATCAGAAAACTGATGGTGATTATCATCACAGTGAATAACAATCAATATTCATTTAAATATCCATTGAATTTGGAGTTACATCCTAATTATAAAATAATTTGAGAAGACAAAATATATGGATATTTTGATGTTACAAATGTTCAAATCGCATAGTAATGAGTTTTATCTATCGCTGTAATGAAATTAATTATTATGAAACTATTACAAATACATATACATATAAATAATAATGAATGAAATCTGTCAAGATTAACAATTTTTTATTGTTTTTATGAGAATAGATAGATTCAATATTCAACATGATGTGAAATAATTCTATGTGCTATTCTTGGTATGATGATTTTTCCAGTCTGATAAAATTTTCTTTCAAATAAATACTTCGTTGAACAAAGTTTCAATGTTTTTGTAGGGATGAGTAGATCAGGCATAGAAGTTTCTTTCAGACAAGAATTGCACGAAAAAATCCTTCCGAAACAACTACTTTCAGCTGAACATTGAATAACCTGAAATTATTTTTTTTTCACATTCAGTTTTTACTCTAAACACTCATTATGGAATTAAAATAAATATCATTTACATTAACGCTATACAACTTATAATATGAAAGAACATATTGATTGATTTAAAATTTAACTTACATGAGTAGACTACAGTACAGTATTCATTTAATTAGAATAATTTATAAACACATTATCTAGATATGAGAAGCCACCTATTTTAATAATTCAAAAGAACATTCAAGTATGTAACCCATCGGTATTATCGAACAATCAACAATTATTATTTAATAATTGATTAATAGAAATTGTAGAAGAGTCTTGAGAATAATGAGGAGAAAGAAATAAGAAGTGAAAAGGGATATATTTTAACAAGATTATTCGTTTTGAGAAACATTAATAAAAAAAAACATAATTTTACCTAACTTTTAAAAAAAACATTCTTCAACAAAATATGATAAGATGTTCTCTTGGAAACAATTGTTTGAAAAAATGTATTTTTTTATCAAGAATCAGGGTTGGCGTTTAAACCAACATGTATGAAACCATGGTTTAAATCAAGGTTTAAACCAACTGGTATTTTAAGAAAAAAACCTGTTTTTTATTGGGTTTTTCTCTGTTTCTGTTCTTCCTCCAATACCAAAGAGATATTTACAGTTTTAACAGATAGCAATACATTAACGAAAGTAAATAGAGAGAAGGAGAAGAAAAGAAAGCATAAGAAGGTAAGGGTTAGAGAGAGAGAGAGAGAGCAGAGCAATTCATTGAGAACTTCACTGAGTACTCAGTAGGTAGTTTTTGAATTTGGATTTGAATACCAACCAACCAGTTTATGTAAATTATTTATGCAGACTGCCATATTGTAGGAGAAGGACCGTTTGTATATTTCTTTACAGTGTGATGGTATAGTAAGAATGGTTTGTTTAGGAATATTCAAATTATGGATGTCCGTTCTATAACAGAGTTTTTCATGTAGATGAGGTGGAGTCTTTGATTTAAATATATTATGAAACTGGCAAGCTATATGATAACGTCGCCTGTTGTGCATATTTAGCCATTTGAGCTCTTTTAGTTTATCAGTAATTGATATACGACTGACTTTTGTAATACCGCAAATTAGACGAACACATGAGTTCTGTTCTTTCTGTATACGACGAATTTCGACTTGATTAAGACAAGGACTGTAAACAACGTCGCAATAATTACATAGGTTGGTATCGCTGAAAATTTTCGTCATTTCCACAATTTGGCAAATATGCATTTGTCAATTCGTTGGTGATATTTTTTTCAATATTGTTATAATGTCATGGTAATAATGTTATGGTACAACTACTGTTGCACTATACCTAGAATAGGAATTGAATCAACTTCATAACTTTTACTCTTTTTGCTTCGTTACTCAGAGAAAAAGTATCGAGAATTATAGCATAATTTACTGCAGCTAGATTTTCACTGCCTGCTTGTGGAAATTTATATACGTTACACTTTCACACGAATATTTTTTGATAACTGTAACCAACCTTGTAAAAAAATTGAGTGATGATAAGAACTACAAGTTCTAATAACAATTTTCTTCTCTTCTTCAAAACCTTTCATCTTAGATGTTGACAGTCGCGGCCACTCTACGATAAGTAGGTTTTGAGACAAGTTTTAGAGCAACAGTTGGTAACAGGCGGATCGCGAAAGGTCGAACTTTGGACTACCGAATATTGTAATGTATGCCAAGTATTAATTCATTCGTAGATAAAGTATACTCCGCCTTCATCAATTAAAATTATATTTTTAGGCCACAGAGAATTTAACTTACTTACTTATTTTATTTCAAGTTGCCTAGTTAACCTGGTTTACAAGTACCTACAACTAATATGTTTCGATCAGTTTCCTATCTAGCCTGTACATGCGTGTGTGTTTGTGCGAATTAGTTATATCTCTTGTGATTTAAATATTTTCAAATCTTGTTACGCACACGAAACATCCATTGGTTTAACTACGTATCAAATATGCGCTTTTAACTGACAGGGCCCCAGCCTTGATTGGTAAAAAAAAAGGTGTAGTGAAGAGAATCAGGCATAAAAACCCAGGTCTAATATCATATTAGTGCATAATTCACAAGGTAACTCTTCGTGGTAAACTTAGTGCTACACTGAAAGAAGTGATGGACAACTTGGTCAATGAGATTTCATTCTGCTCTTCAGCATCGACCTCTCAAGGAGTGTCTTTCTGAATGTGATTCAGCATATTCTGACTTACTGCAACACAACAATGTTCATTGGCTAAGTAAAGGTCAAGCTATTGAACGTTTTTGGATATTAAAAGAACAAGTAACCTCTTTCTTGCAAAATTTAAATTCGCAGGGAGCCAAAAAGCACTCTAAGTGCTGGTGCGCAATATGTTGGTTATGGCTTTTCTGAAAGATTATTCATATTTTCAAATGCGCTCAACACAAATTATTATGTGATCTGATACAGAGCGTGTCTGCTTTTCGTCGCAAGCTGGATATCTTTGAAAAAGATATTGCAAGACTAGAATGTAATCTTTTCCCGACAATTCTTGAATATAAAAAAAAACTCTGAGGAAGACTGCAGTGTTTGTGAAGTTTCTGGCCGATCTTAAGAACGAATCTTCTACAAGGTTCCAAGACTTTTCAGAGATAGACAATCTCCGTCTCTCAAATCGCCATACGGAGTTGATGTAGCGGAAGAATGGACATATGTGGCTGCCAAGTTGTTTGATCTATCAAAGCAATCACTTCAAATAGAGATAATTGATTTGCAAGATGTGTTACTGCAGCTGATTAACGGAAAAACAGATTTTAAACAGATTTTTTTTAAATGTGAAAAACGGTATCTACTGAAGAATTTTGGGCCAAACATGTCCCAAGAAAATATGATAATTGTAAGAAACTAGCTATAAATTTGTCCAATGTTTGGCTCGACATACATATGTGAAACGTCTTTCTCAAAGATGAATTTTTCAAAAAACGAATATTGTTCAAGATTAACGGACGCCTACCTGGAAGAGACACTTCGAATTTGCTGTTTCTCTCGAGAACCAAACTATAACAAACTGAGTCAAGACCGTCTATGTAGTTTCTCACATTGATTTTAGGTCTTGTGTTTCATAATTCAGACTTTGATTCGAAAACAAAATAATACATAGGTATCCCTTAATTATTATCATTTGGTTGTTTTCTGGACCTCGTAAAAATTTCCCCACATTATTGGGACCCCACCTAAAACTACTTGCCGACCCCTGTTTTAGAGTGTCAAAATAAAGGTTTATACGAGTTTATAGGTGACTGTCTTCAATTCCGAGGTGAAATCCCTAATATAACTGGACTGTAAAGGATTTTCAATGCACGCAGTACCTATAATTATTAGATTTCGCCTTCATTAGTGATGAGTTAAATCTCCTGATACTGCAATTGCAGTTCTGTTCTAGTTGTTTGCCACAACAAATTATGTCTCAAGGAGAGCATATATTAGGCTACCCTTTTCTCGTCTAATCATATTCAAATTGAAATATTTCCATTAGAAAATCAAATTCTCCGCATTGGAAGTCAAGTCAGTTTTCCAGTTTCTTTATTTGATTTCGTTTCTCGCCCTCCAACATGAATAATAATATTCCCTTCAAGAATTTGGAATTGAAGAGAGACAATAAATAGGTTGTGGTAACCTGATAAAATACCACCGATGGCAGGAAATATTTTTTGTAATTGTAACACCGCTATACAGTAGCTTCCCAGTTGAACACATTACTTCACGAGTTCAACTGAAGTAGCTACTGTTATATTTTTATCACCATGTTCCAGAATTGTTAGGTGATATTTAAAATTATTTTTAAATTTTCTCTAGGAAAATTCTGATTCTAGGTATCAGAATTGAAAACTGTATTGAAGGTGATTGCCAATGTTTCACGATGAATATCATCAGTTCGGACTTCCATTGTCTGATATTATATAAAATGTTTTGAAATCTCTGAAAGAACTTTCACTTATCTCCGCTTTCCTCTTTCCGCTTCACCAGTTCAGTGGGAGTTGGCATTTTTTCGCTTAATTATGCATTTCCATATGTTGCGTATCTCTACGCTAGCTTGGCTGAATATATTGTTGGACAACATGTAAGTGGCTTTTTTATGAATTTCCTCCTAAACCAATGTTCCTCCTAGTGTATGATATCAGCGGGACCACTCGATGTTATGTTGATGGGTCCAAACATAGTCTGCTATTCCTGACTTGCTGGTTTCCCCTCGCTGTGTGTTTCTTGTGTTCGGCAATGCGAATATTCAATGGCCTCTTAGTTTCACCGATATATGATAGTTTCCGGTAAATGCAATTCTTGGGATCGCAGTTCGCGTTTGGTGGCCTAGTTTTCGTGAGGCTGCTACGGATAGTGTTTCCGGATCTGAAGCAGATTCTGATGTTGTACTTGGATCCAATTCTTTTTATCCTTTTATCACTGATTGTGACGGCTTCTCTTCCTTGCGAGGCTTCTGCTGTCTCTTAGCCAAAGCCTGTTACACCATCGCTTTGGAGTAGCCATTCAATTGAAGATCATTTTTGATGATGTCTAGGTCCCTCTCGAGACCTTCCTTCGTATTACAGCGCCAGGCAGCAGGGTCTAATAGAGTCTTAATGATTAGTCGATTGATGGTGGTTGGAGTCGTAGTTCAGATACTGTCCCGTGTAAGTCGGTTTTTGGTTTACAGACACTAAGTGGGAAACATCTGTATACCTTAGTCCAATCATCCCAATGAAAGAGCCCAGGAGAGGTAATGTCAAGGTTTTGGTCAATGTTTTCTTCGATTACCGTAGCATAGTGCTTCAGAAATTTTTACCACATGGCCGTACGGTTAATAAGGAGTATTATTCCAAAGTTATGCGTCAAGTATTGTGAAAAAACAATTCCTAAATTTGTGTATCACGATATTGCACCTCCTCACTCGTCATTGTTCGTTCGTAATTATTTGGCGAAAAACAACACCTTGATCATGCATCAGTCACCGTATTCACCAGATTTGGTCTCGTGCCACCTTTTACTGTTTCTAATAAACAGGCCCATGAAAGGACGGCGTTTTGCGACGTTTGAGGAGATAGAAAACGCTGAGAGAGCTCAAACCAAAAAATGCATACCAGAACTGCTTCCAGGATTAGGAAAACGCTGGCACAAGTTCATTATATCTGTAGGGGATTACTTTGAAGGGAACAAAATAGAAATTGAGATAATTGAAATAAAATTTTGAGATATGGAGTAAAGGACTGTTCCCTAAGGAATACATAATGATTTTTTCCTGGCTTGAAATGTTGTAATTTTCAATCTTTGAGTTTTCCATTAGATCACTTGGTCTACCCATAAAACAAATGTTCCTAATATTGGGGGTAATTTCTTACAAGGTTACACCCAAACGAAACTTAGCTTCAGAAAAACTATGTCTCAGACTTTTCACAATTGTTCACGGATACAAATTACAGAATGCTTTTAATTGCTATAAAACTCATTCAGTAGCTCTCAACTGAGTTAGAAAACCTTATAGAACTCCATTTTTACTTGTTTTGTTCAACCGTTCAAATATTCGTTCGCATATCATTTTGTATTGCTTTTTTCAGTACTTCCAGAAAAATAGTAGAGTACAAGATGTTAATCGACGATTGAAATCACAGATATGGAGTTCAGTAGTTACCATAGTTTTAGTCGAAGGAAAGAATCTCTTGCCATGCGATCCAGAAACAGGCACATCGGACCCATACTGTAAATTCAGGTATTTTGTCATATCCATTCTGAACGTAATTATGTTATTTGAAGATAAAAATAAACTCAATTTGAATTTTCAGTTGAAATAATCTGGATGAATTTGTGTGAAATACTAACAGACATTGTTTTGTTTGAAGTATGAGGTAGAAAAAACGTAATTGAATTATGGCGGAAAAGATAATTTTTTTGGGAAGTATATACAAGATAAGAACAATTTGCTTTCAACAAATCAATTTTCAAATTTGAGGTTGGAATGTAAATAATGTATCTAGTTATTAGTGGTGATATTATTGGTTTCATTGAGAGTTGTTTCAATAGACATTTCTCCATTTTCCATTTGCAAAGGTGGTAATCTTTTGAGACAATTCAAAATAGAACATTTTGTCATTCAACATGAAACACTATCAACCACATCCAAAAGTAAACAGGTGTTTTGGTATTTTGATGACCAATAGAAATAAAATGACCAAAATGACTATTAAAAGTCATTGGAGTAGTGAAGTGGGATCGGAAGGATTTATATTAACTCTACGTCAAGACCAGAAAAATGAGAGTTCTCCACAGGAGTTTTCACCTGAAATTTTCTAAATTGTTAGACATCCCCTGCTAGCAAGAAGGCCGTAAACTTTTGAGTTTTAAGTATTAATAATAATAGAATGCTGCTGGATAGAATCTGTGAAGTAATCAGGTGTTTGTATCCTCCCTTCTCTGCACGGTCCGCAAGCCAGCAGGAATTGGACTTTTCTTTCAACGCAAAGGCCTTAGTAGGCGATAAACTTTCCGTTCAGTAAAAGTCCGACATAGAAGCTAGAATGGTATCTTCAATATCTCAGTCAACCGCAGACGCGTTCTGGGTATAGAGCTTGCTGCCTCATGAGGCATCTATTCAAATCAAATTACTATATTAATCCCGTAGAACTTACAAACTTATAGGATAGGTCAGATAGCATTTAGTACATACATAAAATAATACGTAAAGTCAAATTAAACAGAATATGAAAGATTGTCATAGGTATACGATGATGGACAAAACATTTCAACTTCATTCAACTCCAGCTTCATTAAATTAATGTAATAGAGAAATAAAGGAAGATTGAGAAATTCATCTATGGTATAAAAATTAGGATCTAATAAACCCTTTAGAGAGTGGTATCGAAAACCTGAATTCTATCAGTAGTTTTCAATGATTCGGGCAGTTTGTTATAAAGTTTTAGTCCCAAGTAAGAAGGTGAGTTAGCGGTTATATTATATTTTACGGAATTTATTTGAAAATCATTGCACCTTTTTGTATTTATATTATGGTGAGATGAAATCTGTCTTTCCGTTAATCAGCTGTCGCTCCCATACGAACGACAACTCTCAGAAGTCGAGAAACTTGTGCGAGCAAGGGACTAACGAAGTGTTACCTTTCAACGTGTGATTCCTAACACGATTGCAGATTCATCCCAGCTTCAACCAGATGAATTCTCCCGAGAAAAATATCTGGTCGAGGCGAGAATCGAACCCACGGCCTTCCGATCGTGAGTCGGGCGCGCTACCACCGCGGCCAATGCGATCATATTTCGACCTATTGGTGTGTATGAATACACACATTTCAAAACTGAATATATCTGGGAAAGTTGGAATTTTTAAATGCAGGAGATTCTCTGATTAACGCCTGCTGAAATTCGTATACTCTTTTTTTGGGCAATACATACATTTGGAGCCAAGGAAGAGCTTCCCCAAAGGCAAATGCCATATCTGATTCCAGATTCTATATGTGCATAGTAATAATTTACTAACTGTTCAGTGCTTAATATCGGCTTAAGATTTCGTATCAGATATGAAACAGAACTTATTTTCAATATCAGTGTATTACAATGTTCAGACAAGAACCTAGCGTGAGTCCCAAAAATTTACATTCGTCGGATAAAGAAAGTGTCTTTTCATTCTCATTGATTTTGATTTCAAGATTCGAACAGATTTTTTTCCTGTGATAAAACCGTACTAATAAAGTTTTTCGGGAGTTGAAATGGGAACGTAGGAACGAAAACCGCCCAAGAAACAAAACCTAACTAATCCTTATTCACCCTTACAACAAATGGTCGAAATCGGTCACTGATCTGAATGCATTTTTAACCTGACTTAGCCTTATTTAACCTCAGCCCAAATCATCCATCTCATCGTCACAGTTGGGATTTTTATCTAGAGACTCAACACGTAATTAATGATGTATTCGAAAATATAAATATGTGGGCTAAATACAGTCGATTAACGATTTTTTCAATGTTTATTATAAATACATTTTGATAAAAATCAAAATTCACTTTATTTTTTTGAACAGAGTACTATCACCAGAATTGGCAGTGTGGAACGTTTTGTTCAAAGTGAATCGTGAGGACTGAAAACCGAATTTCACTCGAATCTAAAATAACCTAGCCTAATCATCTCAACAACAGCTGATCTAAATACAACAACTATAACAAACCTAACCTAACTGAATCTAGCAGCAACCCTAATCACCCATCTCATTTCCACAGTTATATTTTATAATGACTCAACATGTGAACTTGAAACCAGTAAGATTTTTCCAATATTCGTCTTTGGGAACGTTTTTTCCGTTCAAATTGAATCGCGAGTTTGGACAACGCTCAATCATCCCCATAGCAATTGTTCAAAGTCGGTCGTTGACCTAAATCCAATCTAACCTCAATCCTTTGATACATCTCATTTTCACAGTTCACTTTTTTTTATAGACTCAACATTCAACTTTTATTTTTCAATCCAAATCATATTTGAATCTAATTTCATGTAACCTATTTCTATTGTTATTTTTCTCCAGTACAAAGTTGATTGTTCCTTGGAAAATGCGTTCTTATCATAATTATCATAGCGGATAGTTTTTAACTATATTGGTTTTGAAAATTGAAAGAAAAAAGTAGGAAATTTGCAAAAGTGGGTGGAATATTTATTTGGGGCAATAAATGAATGCCTGCCAATTATTTTTTATTCAGTTATTTCATTTTATTTATTTTATGGTTACGCCGTAGGTGGTCCATCCGTGAGCTATACTTTTGATACACTTACTTTATCCAGCAATGACAGCAATAATGATATTCTCCAGGGTTGGAGTTAGGGCTGTACCTCTACACCAAATACTTTACGTATCCTCACAAAAAGTAGTCTAGCGGGGTCAAATTGCATAATTTTGGTGGCCAATGAGCTGCTCATAACGTGAGATTTATTGACCACCAAACTCGCCTCTCAATAGGTTCATGGTATCGCGTGTCGTATGGCATGTGGCAGCGTCTTGTTGAATCGACATGTTAACCAAGTCCAATTTTTCTATTTTTGAAAAAAGTCAATACCTTGCTTCATTCACTGTACCTACCATTGTGATTTCCGTCATTCTTGAAGATATACGGTACAATAATGCCGCCGGCCCACAAACCGCACCAAACAGTACATCTTTCAGAGTGCATTTGCAGCTTTTGAATTGCCTCTGGCTGCACTTTACACTAAATTCGTCATTTCTGTTTGTTGACGCACACATTGGACCAAAAATGAGCTTCGTCACTGAAGAGAATTTTTTGATAGAAAAATTAATCTTCATCTCAAGACCTACTCACCAAATGAACGACGTTGTGGTACGTCATCTGGCTTCAGTTCTTGCAGCAGCTCTATGGTTCCATACCACAAGGTCTTTACGTTGAATCTCCCAGGTGGTCAAATAACACAGGCTCATTAGTTGACAACGGCGATGAATTAATGTCCAATGGAGTGAAATAGGAGCGAATTTTGGTTGAAACAGCTTCATTAGCTTTTTTAGTGTGTCAATTATGATGACTACACAGCACAAATTTTGATGATGAAAGTCAACGATTTGCAAGCGTTGTTCGTTTGTAAATGAGATGGCAACCTCTACTGAGAATTTTTGGCTTTGTCACATGTCACTAATTTTTTTTATCACTGTAAAAAAACTCACTGAAGAACCAAATAGCAAAAAAAAATCACCCGTGTAATGCATTTCCATTTTTTCACCCTGTATTTCTTTCTTTTTTTTTGTTGCTGCTTGTGGCATTTCATGTAAGCATTCAATTCCTTTACGACAAAATAAATTGTATTACTGTATTGTATAAATTGATTAGTCAATGTCCTAAAAGTAAAAATAATACCTATCCTAAGTTTAAATCTACAACATTCATATCACAAAAGGGGAACATATACAGGGCTATTCAAATTCGTGTCTGTACATGGGGATCTCATAAACGATAAGAGATAGAGTGTAGGTTGAATCATGGCAAAGTTGCGTATTTTAGAGACTTATTCAATGATGTAAAGAAATCGAATATAGCTCTTATGGTTCTGGAGATATACAGAAAAAACTAAAAAATTCCAAATTATTTTTTGGCTAATCTTCTTTATTCGCAGACATATTGAAAATCTGTCCGCATTTTGCCTTTGGCACTTGATGTTGGCTCTCAGAATATATCCATGAATTTTTCATACAGGGTGTCATCTGACTTGGGCCACCCCCATCTTTGAATTTTTAAATATGGACCTGTATTTTTTGTTGTAGTTTTTGGATCATAGAAGTTCACGTCATACTGAAAAATAAATTTCGATTTTATATTTCGGGATTTTTCGGTAATATTCGATTATAATTTTGCGAATTATTCTCTTTTGAATTACGGCCCTGGAAATTGATTGGCTTAGTTGAATAAAAACACAATAGCAACTTTCACGTCTCCCTATGTACACAATTATAATCGAATATTACCGAAACATCCCAAAATATAAAATTGAATTT
>WOGO01006188.1:0-11916 GCA_015342085.1 Leptinotarsa defecta
CAAGAATGACAGCCTTCTGCATCTGTGCTGCTAGGATTTCTGCCTTAGTACTGCAAGCCGGTGTAATTTTAAGATTCGAGAGTAGAGAGGACATCATTCCACCAAGGACTCCAATAATCAGAACAACCATCTCGACAGAGTGATCTGGATAGTGTCTGCGGAGATCGAAGAGGAAATCTCGATATTTCATCCGTTTTTTCTCCTCTTTTCTGACAATATTCGTCTCGCCAGGAGCTGAAAACTCCACGACAAATATCGTTTTGCTCTGGTGGCCGTGAAGGGCTACATCAGGCTTATTAGCTTGTATGAGCCTGAGGGTAGGGAGCGAATAGTTTTAATAAATTTGGCACTTCTCGTTGCCCACAACATATTCAATATCCCCCGGGGCGTAGGGCAACACCGATGTCTCATCAGTACCGTAAGAGTGCCGTAGATGGTAATATAGTACTCTTAGGGCCGCGTTATGTCGATGGATATAGACCGAAATCTTTATTATTATTATTACTATTATTATATGGGTATCAAATGAAAGATGGCGGACTGGTCTTTTCAGGCATTTCCATGATGGCTTTCAAATGGAAGTTTCCTGAAAGGAACACAAAAAAATAATATGAAATCACTGTAAATCCATAGTTCAGCCAAACTAGATTTTTTTAAGCACCCTCATGATATGTGTATCAAATGGAAGGGTTTGCTAAAAATAACATGGGATATAAAGTGACGTCACACAAAATCCAATATCGTGGACTAGCCTTTGAATGCACATTCAAATTAAAGAATTTTGTGAACCGAATATAAAAAATAACATGACATCACTCTAATACTATCGAATGATAATTAACAAACATTCAACTTGCCTCTGAATCTTTCTGTTAGAGAAAATCTTTTAAAATGAATGAATAAAATACACCAGGGAATATGTTCAGTTATTAGTAATGAATGATTAATAATATAATTGCAAGAAAACATTTTCAAATACAAGATTTTTTTGATCAGCTCAAAAATAAACTCTAAATTAATTGAAACTCATAAATTCATCATACAACACAATTTATATGATATAAAAGCTAGTTCTTGAGATTAACCTGTGTAGAAATAAATAGAAATAAAACTGAAATATGTTACTTGGCTTCAACTTAAGTAATTTTAAGAGAATCTGCAGAAGTGTAGTAAAGGGTAACCTGAAAAGTTCACCCCGAAAAGTTACTGCGTAATACAAATTACTGGAAAGATCAATTAGTCAGTTAGTTATCCAATTCATAAGTTTTGCCTACAAAATGAAAAAATCAATTAAAAAATTAAATATTGATTTAGCTTCCATTTTTTCAGATTGTGGAAGGTTATAAATCCAAAAAGCACTATAAACTATCGAGTCCCCCACAAAAAAAAGTAATTTAAAGAATATTGAAAAAAATGTTTTATGTTTTGTAGAGATACTTATTTTCTTCTTCAATCTCACGTTAGTAAGTAGATCAGTTTGTGGTAAAAAACCATTTTTTTAATTTAATATTCCTGTTGTCCTGAGGAAGGTGGTAAGCACCTCCGAAAGCTTGACAAAAACAAAGAGTTTTGTTTGAATAATCCTCAAAATCTGACTGCAACCCCAAAATACTGTTTTTCATATAATATATCCAGTCAGGATTTATCCCAAATATACAAAACCGCGACACGTGTTTCGTTATACGATTGAATATTCAGGCGTCAAAATTTTCAAGTATTGTGACGCCCGTCGCGGTTTTGTAAACTTCCAAGTTGAAATCTCACATTGAATTGTGTTTTTTGAATACCTCATTTTGAATATCATCGGGTTGATTAGCCTGTTCATCTTGCTCTGGAATCGTCACCAAATCAGATATATTAGGCTGTTTTGATCGATTTTGATGAGTAACTTCTACTTAAGGCACGAAAAAGATAGATTTACTTTTGGGCAAATTGGTTGATCTTATCTGATCACTATATCTCTTCACCATCGAGTTTCACTTGATAGTGAAGAAGCCCAAATTTCTTGATAATTTCACCTGACTTCCATAATTGTTTTTATATTTGTGTAATACCTTGCTTGAACTCTTTTTCGACTGATGAGTAACCTGTTTTACCTTGATTTTCTAGTTCTTGAAAGGATATATGAACGTAAATGTTTTCTGTGCATTTTATGAACAGATTGGTGAAAACAGTTGACTTTATTGATATCAACTGTTGAAGATGACGTTGAAATTGTTTTCTGGGCAATTTTACGAGCATCAATTTTTGAAGATTCAAGTGCAATTGATGTCGTGAAAATGTCTTTGGAAGTTTTTGCTATTAGACTGAAGTAATTGTTCACGAATGCTATTATTGTATGAGCCACGTATGAGTTAAACTGTCAGGAACATTTTTGCGACTGATTTCTTGCACTCGCATGTGAATTCACAATCACTTATATTACTTTTGAGTGTAGTCTTTCTGGAATTGATTGTTCTTCTTTGGTGCAAGATGTTTCTCCAATAACTTCATCAATTGATCATGGTATGATAACCGATCAGGAAAAATTGAAAAAAATATATACTAAAACTATTATCTTTATATTACACTACATATACATCACAAGGAACATGACGGAATCGAGTTTTTGTAATATAAAACATTTGAACTGAATCACCTAATTCACTATAAAACTATATTGTTGAACTGCCGTTTTGACTAAATAAATAAATACATTATCGAAATATACAATGAGAATAGACTTGCTAGTATTCAGTTACCACTACTTCTAAAAGGAACATAATAATTTCATACAGCTTCCTTGGTAACGTATGAATGTTTTTTCAATAAATCATCTAGATCACTCCATGCATAAAACACAGTAAAGCCTTTTGGTGATAGGCCTTCGAAAACGGCACATACTGATGGTTTGAGGTTGTAAAATAACAAAGGTTGGTTTCTGGAGAGGAAATCTTGTGTCAGCATTTCAATAACGGTGGCAGCGGTGTAGTCCGCCCCGTATATGTGTGAGCAGTCCATCACTACTGGTATACTTTGGCGAAAACTGTATTTTGTTACTAAATTTCTGATATATGCGACTGAGGGGAAGATTAAACATCTATCTGGTGTGAGCATCAAGTACTCAACACCATCAGCAGTCTGAAAAAAAAACAAAGACAATATTAAATAATAGAGTTATCAGATGATCATGGAAACGCTAGTTTGAGAAGGGATGAGTCTGATCTTCCTCTTGAAGATGATCACTTGGTGATCGAAACACGTGTCAAGGTGTTAAAATAACGGTCTGGTGTTGGGAAAAAACTCCAGTAATATTCATTTGAGAATGGATTGTGCATTTTAAACGTCTACTTAATTTAAATTGTGATAATAGATATCATTGGTAACAAAATTAACCACAACAAATTTGATTGGTAGAATTCAGAACTTCTAGTATAAAATGAAAACATTTTTCCCTCACTAGAACAAAAACACTGTCTTCACGCGCGTTTCGCTAATCAAGGAGATGACTAAGAATTATTATTAAGGCTATGTTAAGGCTATGGTCGTTGAATTGTTTCTCAGTGTTTCTTTATTATTGCTATTGTTATTTGATATCTATTTGATACCTCAACTTTACCAGTTTCCTGTCTTCAATTAAGAGTGCGAATAAAGGGCTGTTGGTAATAGGACCTTTGTCACCGTTCGGAGATCTAATTCCACATGTTATTTCAATTCCTGAACTTTCGAAGGCATCTGAAAACTTGTTGTCACATAGAGATCTCAATTTCATTCCTTACTTATTCTGTGGCTGTTCTCTATGGTCTGTTGACTTCTCTGGTGTATGAAATCAAATTTATGAGACACGTTCCTTGTAGCGAGCTATTGTAGTCTGCTAAGTTTGACCAATATTAACATAGCCTCAGACTTAGAAATCGATACTTATAAATGCGAAAGTCACTTCACACTAATTCATCTATACATATTCAAAGAACACTTTATTGTGAGATTTTCCCTAAACGATTTTACAAAAACGCAACACGTGTTTCGTCATACAATGGCTTCTTCGGGCGTGTCTTTACAAGTATTGGTCAATATTGGTACACTTTTAAATTTGTCTGGCCTGGTTATTGAATATCCTCTTATAAGTATTTAGTTATCCTAATATTATGATTTGCTACAAACATTTTTCACAGTGTAATATAGTCAAATAAATCTTATCTATCAGGTAAAATAACAAATTACCACAATAATCACATCTAATATTTCATTGAATGATCCTTACCGAAGGTAGTGCCTAGTCCAAATGAATGTAAAGTTGTAAGTAATTAAGTTATAACAAATAATTTCAGTAACACCGTTCTAGTGAAATGCGGGAGAGTGCAGCTCTATTTCAGGGGTAAAAATGTTTTCATCAGATTCATTTTACACCAGAGGTTAGAATTCTACCTAACAATTTAGATTATTTGAACAGAATTGATAGATTTTGGATTTGTTGTAAAAATGTGCAGTAATGATGTTGGAGTGAAATCATACAGACTTATATGAGTTACTTACGTTCAACTTTTCAACGCTAAGTTTTGGCCTGGCAGCATGGTATAGTATCGACAGTAGATTAATTCCAATTCCTACTAAGATTCCAACTTCCAAGTGCAGCACAAGACATGCAATAAAAGTTGCGCAAAATACAATAAAGCAGCTCTCTGAAATCAAACAGTGATTTATTGGTCATTTTCTTGAAAAATTGAAAATTTGAATGTACTGAGCATAATATGATGTTTTTCTACAGTAAAAAAGCAGAAATTATTGACAATCTTTAGATATCGATGAAATACATTATGATAATAATAATAATAATAAGTAGTTACACACACATACAGCCATTATGGAAATTGTTGAGAGAATAATAGTTTCAACTAAAAATGCAAATAATTCTCTGAAAGATAAGAATTGTTGAAGTTTTACGTAATGGGATTACAATATGGAATGAAGTTGATATTTCAATAATCGTTCATAACTATAAAAGTTTTGAGAAATATCAATTTCAGACTACGACATTGTAGAAAAATTTCATTAGCAAATTCACCACCCTTAAAGTGGGGATTACGATCCCAAATTTTTCAATAGAAAATAGGGGCCTGTGACACACCATTCAAAAGGTTTCTTTATTGCCCATTCGAATACAATGAAGTCGACTTGAAAAAATCAATTCCAATTATCTGATTGACGAAATTTGCTATACTGCATTGAGAACTAAATAATATGTGTTAGCGTTCAGTTTCATATGCCTGCCTTGGTTGTCGCGACAACATTCTTATCTTGAGATCGGGGTTTTCACTTCCCTATCCACTGATTAGTAATTATTAGGTCAAAATAATGCCAAACATTTGATGTGGCGGTGCTTTATTTTGCCGAAACTATTTTATATTGAACAAAAATCATTTTTTGTGCAGAAAATCAGGTCGATAAAAATTATTTCGTATTTCATCTATTTGCCAGTTCGTGCAAGGTCATGCTATTTTGTTGAAATTTGTGTTTTAAATTTGAAATCGATAAAATTTGTTGAAAAAATGAAAACACCTCTGAATGATGCATCACAAACTCTTACTTTCATTTACTAATTTAGACAATCGCTACTCCGTCATTTTGAATAAAATATTGGAAAATGATAAATTTATTCGAGTGGTTTCAAACCATATTGTATGGTTTCAACAATTTGAAGGGGTATATTTTAAGCAGAGAATAATTTTCCGGAAAGAAAGGTTTTGGCTTTCTACTTCTCCGTCTTTATTAAAAAAAATGTGGAAATCTTCTGAAGAAAAAAAGAAATCAATCAATTTTGAAATAAACTTTTTACGAAGATGTGTAAATCATGTGAATAAGCGACTTTCTGACACAAACTGGGAGAAAAAGGCGTCTCGAAACAACTACTTTCATATAAATTGATGGATGTAGCCGTTACTACGTGGTAGGAAATCATAATGAAAAGAGAAATTAAAATTTCTATGTTTTTTACCACTTAATAAAAGTGGTTCTTTCACAGACTTGAATACAACAACTGTATTTTTATGTGTATAATTGTATCATGTATATTTTCCCATGGTGTTACTTGATTTATCCACACAATGGGATGACGATCTAGCTCTGATAGTTCAGAACCACTATACTGTACAGCGGAAATAATGAGAAGGGTTTTCAATGAAAATTTGCTCTTCCCTCTTGTTAGGGATGAAGCTGTGGATTGATGAAATTTTGCTATCTATCTAT
Source organism: Leptinotarsa defecta (assembly GCA_015342085.1). Taxonomy (NCBI): domain Eukaryota; kingdom Metazoa; phylum Arthropoda; class Insecta; order Coleoptera; family Chrysomelidae; genus Leptinotarsa; species Leptinotarsa defecta. Next base: position 6,226 of record WOGO01006188.1, read on the forward strand.
TGCTGAAGTATAATTAATTTTTTTTAACCTTAGCACCGATGTTGAGAACTATCAAAGCCAAGAGTTGTGACTTACACTGTGGTTCTATTAAATAGTTGTTCGTTGTTATCTGGTCCACTACGAATGAGTGAATCTGCTGGACGCGATTCGCAGGTTTTATATCCCACGTTTCGTCTACAATTGCGGTAAACATTATCAAAGGCGTATGCGCTGAAAGGACAACTGAAGCTTTGTTCCCATTATCTCATCTTTGATGTCTAATACAGTTGTAGATGAAACAGTTTCACAAATAAATTCACAAAGAATTGCTGCTACTTACAATTTGAACTGCCATTGGTCTTGGATCCTGGGGCGGTGGATTTCGGGGGCGTTCTGGCAAAGGAACATCTTGCACCTTGAAAAAAAAAAGTATTATAAGAAATATGTTGATATATTCAATGTTTTTATTCTACAGCTGTATATTTTTAAAAGAATAACCCCTCTGGAACAAATGGTCTTGCATGATCAAATCCCAGGTGTTGAGCAATTTATGCAGAAGGATGATTGGTACCTGGACCTTATCAGCTATCAGCAAAAGAGCCAGTCACATCAGACAGTCTTTCTTACAAAGATTCATTGAAAGAAATATCTGTGCAAGGTGCCAAAAAGATCCAGAGAGGAGACCGAAATTCCCCCACAGAAAGGGTTGAGAAACTCCAGAAGTTACCAAGAACAGAATAGATTCTATAGAGAGAGACTCCTAGTGGTGATTATTGGTAGCTGCCATCCCAAAATTGGCAATACTTCCTCAAATAGCCACACAAATCAGCAGTTCAAAATATCAAGTTGGTTAAAAAAAACTGCATTTGGTACATGGTTAGGACATGCACAAATGAACCAGAGAAAACTTCGTAAGGAGACAGTCTTGACCCTGGTCCAAAGAGTTTTTGAAAATTCCTGTTCTATATATTGGATGAATGATGAGCAAATTCTGGCCTCTTCCAGAGATGAAAGATCCTCAACAGCAGCACAGCTGCTACTTACAATTTGAAATGCATTATGTCTTGCTTCCTCGGGCGGCATAATTCGCTGGCGTTCTGGCCAATGAATGCGTGGCATCTTGAAAAAAAAAATATATTATGGAAATATGTTGATATCTTCAATGTTTTTATTCTACAGCTGTAACTTTTTAGCAGAATAACCCTACTGGAACAAATGGGCTTGTATGGTCTAATCCCAAATGTTAGGCAACTCATGCAGAAGGATGAATGGTTCTTGGACCTTAGCAATCAGCAACGAATAATAATAATAATATCCTTTATTCGCCAAAAATAAAATGATATTATAAGGTTATGTCAAATATCATATACCATAAGAATACCATAAAAACATTAAATGAATAAATAAAAAATAAACAAATAAGGAAATGAGATGTGAACAATTTCAATATAAATATCACTGTCTATGTAGATTGTAAATTCAAAATATTAGTTGGTGTTGAAGTCAAATGATAAGAATTCGTCGATACCATAATAATTTTTCAAAAAACGGCAGTGATTTTAGTCTTGTGAATTCAGATAGATATGATATACTGATATAATAACCACATTTTTCAGGTTTAAGGTATCTATAAAATATACATATTTTTTTCTAGCAAACAAATAGTCCAAAAGCCTTCAAGGCTGATGATATGTATTGTTTGTTTCTTACAGCACATCATTTTTGTTTTCAGGAAGAAGAAATTGTGAAGCCAAAACAAGCGAAGAAAAGGAAAAAAGTTATGTCAGACAGTGATTGACGGAAGCAACTTTCAAGGGGTACCTTTTTTCTGGTATACGTTGAATATTATGAAATGTCGGTCATATCCAAAATGCGAGAGATTCATGCAGGTATGGAAGGAAAGGTGATGAAGAAACACTGCCCTCGCCATCAAAAAGGCAATGAATTGTCCTTAAAAAGAAAATCTTTTACGTACCTTTAAAGTTGTTGACATGTTAACGCACATATCACCGGAAGTTTTGCATCACAGTTCTTTTCGCATAATTCTCAAGGAGTAGCTTTTGTGAAAGGGGTTCATCAAGTAATATGAGACATAGAGGGGAATATATTCCATCATGATTTCTTGTTTTTCAATGACACCGCGGAAAGCTTTTGAAATAGTAATGAAATGCGTTGGATGTATTGAGAGTGTTAGATGGCACAGTACTGATTTTTGAACTGAAAGAGAAAGTCTAGAAGAGATATCGTAGCATTGTTCATGTGGAGTCCTAAATTGTAAAGTTGTTAATCATGGCTGAAACCAAACCCGTACCTTCGAAATTACAATTGAAAAATTTGGCATTTTTCAATTTGATAAGTATTCCTTTTTGTTCAATGAAGTTTTCGTCAGATTCATTGATAAATTCTAAACTATCAACTTGGCAGCCAACTTCGGTTTGCCAAAATGGGGAAAACATATAATAATGTATTCATTCTGTAAGATCACATGTGATATAATAAAAGCAGTAAAAAGGTCTTACATTAGAACATTTTAATTTTTTTTAATTGGGTATATTTTTAGGACAGATTAATTTTTGAGAAAGAAATGTTTTGGCTCTCTACTTTATACAAAAAAATGTGGAAATCTTCCTAAGAAAGAAAGAAAACAATCAATTCCAAAATAAACTGTATGAAGATGTGTAGGTCATGCAAAGAAGAAACTTTCAGACACAAATTGGAAGAAAAAGGCCTCTCGAAACAACTAATTTCATATAAACATTGAATTACACGATACTGTCGTATCAACAACTATAATATGACATTCAATTATATGAAAGTCACTTTTTCCTATTTAGTTTGAATAGAAAAGAGTTTGAATAGAAACTGAATTCCTATTTGATTTGAATAGGAAAAAGTAGTTGTTTCTTTTGTGTAATTCAATGTTTATATGAGAGTAGTTGTTTCAAGAGGTGTTTCTCTTCCAGTTGGTTTCTGAAAGTTACTTTTTTGCATGCTCTACAAATCTGTGTAGAGAGTTCATTTTGTAATCAATTTCTTTTCCATTTTAAAATTTATTGTAACCATAAGCAAATTAGCAGTTTCTTCAATAACTTTTTTGAAAACATTCGAATGAGTTCTTTCCACGTTCTATTCTTTTGAGATTGAGTTAAAAGTTCTTCAGTTCCTTTGTTTCATGTATAATTCTATAAGTATTTTCTGTAATCATTCTCAACTTGAATTATTTGCAGAAACTGAGAAATAATTTATAAAATATTCAGCTCATCATGATCAGATTTTTTATTATATTTTAGAAATTTATCATTAGAAATTATTTGAATTTAATTTTTTTTTCAATTTCAAAGTGAATTGTTGATATTAGATAGGAAATCTATTGTTTTGATTGATTTTTACCAAACTGTTGGTTAAGTTTAGGATTCTACATGGTACAAGTAAATATGAAATTGTTGAAAGGAGTGATGCAACTCTCCTGGAGATTCGTGTACATTATTTTAGATGTTATATATCCCAAATAATAAGATTATCATTATCTGTACCTATATATTTTTTGTCTGTACATAATTGTTATTGTTAGTTTTCCTTGTTCGTTTTTTTATTTCTGGATCATTAAGTGAATATAGCAGTCAGATTTTTTAAGGAATTGTAAATTAATTGATTGTAATATTGTATTGCAATTTGAGAACTGTAAATAGATATTTGTAAATATATTTATATAGAATCTTGATGTGGATTGCCTCCTTTTGAAGCTCACTATTTTAAAAGGTGGACAATGGTTTTTTCGAGGATTTCGGAAGTGGAGACTGAGAAATTGAACGGTGAGTTTTCTTGTAAACATCTTAAAATATGATATTCTTAATCTGACCACTATGCAGTTGAATTTACTGCTACTAATATCTTCAGATGTTGTTTAATTTTATTTGGTATACTTTACTTTATTGTAACTAAGCAAGAAAGAGAATTAGTGTTTAATCAAGATTAGAATTGCCAGTTCAACTGATTTTCTTACTCAATGACTTTGAAATCTACTTAGGACAAATCAGTAATTTTGTTTGGTGCTCCCTGGTTTATGCAAAAGTCACATTTTGTATTGGACTGATTTCAAGCCTCAACAGGATGAATAATAGTAGCATTTACGTAGCATAAGCGAATTAATTGCCCAAAAGATTGTACAATCCCTCCACAGGACAATATTGGAATAACTGAAGAACATTGAATGTTGTATCCTCTGGGGGTCAGTTCTTAAGTCAATCCTTTTATGTGTTTTTCGAATGATATCAGCGAGATAGACAGTTAAGGAGTATTTACTATATTTGCAGATTACACTACGTTAATGTGGTATGAAAATAATATTGAACTTCTAAAAACATCTCCAAGGACTTTGAAAAGGTTATACTATGTTAGGTTTCAAATTTACTTTGTTTTAATATCGAGAAAACCAATATATTCACCTTCAAATTCATTCATAATAATCTAGGCAGCCACAACAAATCATAAACAACATTTTTGGATATATATTCAGGTGATACAATAGATGTTTGAAAAACATAAGAAACTTTGATAAAAAATACTGTTATCATTTTAACTGGTACGGTATTGATTTTTTGAATGAAACAACTGATGTACATTTGCAAAAGTAAGCCGAGAGCATTCTGCGAACCTCTTTTTATCAAATATAGAATATTTGAAATATGTGATGGAATTGGGTGTTACTGGATGAAAATCCATAAACCATTAGAGAATGAACACACCTAAGGATGTTATTGTTCCCCAAATGACTTAATCTATATGTCAACCATTATTTGTCTACTTAGCACCGAAAACTCACAACAGCCTACTTGATGAAATAAAACAAGTCGCCTCCCACACATTGTTTAAGAACAAATTAAAACAATTCATTCGTGATTCTCCTAGATCCCTTATTATTGATATGATTGAAGGAAAAAAATGAAAGCATATGTGTATATGTATAAAAGATTTCAAGATTGAATTCTTGTATCTTAAAGTCATTGTACTTCTTTTACTTTTATATTTATCTTCTTACAATTATTGAGTCACTTATCGAGAACCGTCATTTTTTATTTCCTTAAATTTAATAGTTTTTGTATATTGGATAAGGTCTGCACAATACAACAGACCAAAATGATAATAGCTAATCAAAGAGCCTATAATATACGTCAAAATGCCAATATGTCTCTTCCCAAAGCTACCACGTCTTTAACGCAAAATTCCGTTATATTTGAAAGCAAAAGCATTTATACCATTTACTTACCTGAATGTTATGAATGAAATGAGTGCTTCATATTGTTATGTTATGAACAAAGGTGCTGAGGAGGTAATAAGACAAGTGTGTTATTCCGAAACTTTGAAGTACGCCCTTAGGGATGACAAGGTTCCATATAAGAGAAATTTTATATCGTAACCCTTCATATATTGTGTAGTGTTCCTATGAAAGATTTGTGATTCAATTCCTTAAAAAAATTTCTTATTAGTGGGCTATGCTTGACTGGCAGTAAACAAATCTAAAGAAATGAACTTTAAACGTTCAAGCCAGTCTCTGATATACCTACACAGTAGATTGAACGGGCTGACGCCTATAAGAAAACAACTACTTCCCTGGTTAATACCACGAAGGGCGTTGGATTATATTCGACAGGCGTCAGTGCAGGAATCTTCACAGAAAATTTCCTGCATATGCAATTGGCAATACAACTGAAA
>WOGO01006189.1:0-11915 GCA_015342085.1 Leptinotarsa defecta
TTTTCTGTAGATATGTATATTTTAGATATGGGGGTGGTGTGAAAAGTTACAGACTTCAACATGAAGATAGCATGAAGTAAATAAAAGCTAGTGAATCTCGTTGTTTATGTGTTGACAGTTACTCACCAAAGTTTCAGCCATTTTGGACATCGTAAAGTTCACCAAATGGTGCCAGACGACCGCCGAATTAAAGTGAGAGAGATAGCAGAGATTATGAACATGTCAAAAGAACGTGTTTACATATTAAATCAACATTCAGGCATGAAACAGCTTTCCACGTAATGGGTGCCCCGGGTGTATCTTTGTTAGGTCGTAAACTTTTCAGATCACCCTCGTATAATACTAACAAGTAAAAAAAGGGAAATGATTCTTAAGCTCCATGGAAATGGAGCTTGAGCTCCTTTGGAAATAGTAACAAAAAAATTATTAAACTCTTACACAAATGTACAAAAAATTTTACTATTAAATTTTTTTTCGATTTGTCACTTAGTTTTTTCGAATTTGAAAATGTGTTCAGAAAGGGATACCATGAATAAAGAAAAAATATTTACGTAAACGAGAAACTCACAATTGGCATCGGCCTCCATGGGAATAACTTCACTCCACGAGGTCAGTACAGCAAAAAATAATGGCACTGCCTTATCTCCGATGTAAAAAAAAGCCTCACAGCAAAACATTCTCATCGCCTGAATATCTCCTCGGATTCGACACACTCCCAAGAATAACCTCGTCAGAGGAATTGTCGCTTTCAACCCACAACCTGTCCTGAAGACGTGAAATTTTGTCTTGAATAAAAATCTGTTGGTCAAATTTTCCACATTTTCTTGTTCCAGTTTCAGCATCAGCGCCAGAAACATTCTTTGTGTCTTGGTCATCAGCGGAGCTGGAAAGTGTTTGGTGTCGGGCTTTTCGCAGAAGTCTTTCGAAACTTCATGTATAATAATGCTACAAGCGATACGATATAGTAGAAATTTATAACGAAAAACTAGTCATTGAACTTACTCCACAATAATTTCGATCTTCATCTTCTTGAACTCCGCTATGACATGATGAGGAATTTCATTTTCATTGGTAGTTTCCATCAATTTCTTCAGCAACACTCGAATTCTTACTAGAAAGTAAAGGTGGTTCATTTTCTGTTGAAAAAAAAAAAGAGAATGAAAAGGTGTGGCTGGAGTATAATGTGAAACTTTACCTCTGAAAGGTGGAATATCAAAAAAGTCCAGTTTAATAAAAGTTAAACTCTGTACAATCTAATTTCTTGGGTATTTAAGTAATGAGAGAGTATTGTCTAGTTTTCCAAATTGATATTCATGTTACAGACTGGTTTTCTATTTTCTTCCAAGTGGGAATGGACTGTGTTGCCCAGATTCACTTTAGTGTGACCCCACTTGTCTCTTGAAAAAGCAGTGAACCTTTTGGCTTGATAGCCCCAGTAGCTCAAGCCACTACATGAAGAAGAAGTATTCAGAAGACTTTCCAGACAATTGTATACTTAAAAATTTAACAGAAAACTTTGCTGAGTTCATCATAGCCAGCACATTTTTTATTTTTCATTTCAGAGTACTGAATACCTTATTCCGTTGGAGGAATAGATGAAAAAGGGCATTATTGTGCCTACAAATTTAATGGCAGTACAATGAAGGAAGAAATTTTGTGCAAACTGGTTTATTGCAGCATCTTCAGCTGTGCAGCAAATAATTCCAACTCTATTTAGGTGGTCCCAGAACATTCCATGAGAATGGTGTTCAAACATGCAATAGTAAAACCAGTTATTAAAAAGTATCTTTTGAGATGTCGTGTAACTGTGGTCAGATAGATTAAAGATCCAGTATCATAAAAAAAGTGATGTGAAAAAAATTCTACGATCAAAATGAAGCTCGATAAGAGTAGAAACAAACAAAATACTTACTTGGCAGGGACATTCCTCGTTTCAAAATACCAACATTGTTATTATCGTTGTAGTACTGCAAACCATAGGTTTCATCCCAATTCGCTTCCCTATTGTACATTATCTCGGCAACGTCCAGAATACCTTTCCTCCACTGCTTGTCTACCAAATCCTGAGGTAGATTTTTCTTTGGGGCGATAGGTTTCGAGACACATTTCGGCCTACCCTTGTCCATGTCGCACATTATTTGGGATAAAATATCGCAACTTTCTGATCTCGCACACTTCTTTGGCGGTTTTTCCTTAATGGTTTCAGACGATTTTTGTTGTGGATTTGAATCGCCAACATATCTTCCTTGTAAGTCCACAGAGGGAGCACCGTGTCCTGCTTGTATGAGAATATTTTGAACAATATTGATTTTCTTCAATATACCGCTACTGACTTTGTTTTGACTATTGATAGGTTCTGCAGGAACTGTTTCATTCTCATTTCCTACACTTGCTTCTATTGCATCATTTTTTTTAACATGGTTCTCCAGTTTGCAGTCAAAATTAACTGCAGGTTTGTCAGACTGGTACATTTGTTGTTTCTGTTTCATCTGTCTAATTACATTTGCTTTGAGCTTACTCATTTTTTGTTTCTTTTTAACTACCTTCTTGGTTTCCATCGGCGATAGTTGGGTAGATTCGCTATTGATTCCGTTTCCTTCATTGACATCAGGAACTTCAGTCTTCTCTTTGTCACTGTCTTCAGGAGGACCGCTTTCTATACAACTCTGTTTAGATTCCAATTCCTCTGGCGGTTGCTTGAGCGGATATTTCTTCGGCCTCCCCCTTTTACGAACTACTTTTTCTGGAGGAACAGTTTCCTTCAACAAAGATTTTCCCCGAATCCTTGTGACCACTGCTTCTGTGGGTTCGTTGGAAATTGTTTCACTTGCTCTCAGCCTTTCACAAATTTCGTTCTCAGATTCATGCTCAGAGCTGGACGAAATTATGGCCTTGCTTAGCCGCCTTGACCTCCTTAAATTCACCTTTGTTTTCTTTTTCCTGACTGCGACGTCGTCGACTCTTTCAAGAGGTATAATTTTTGTGGCAATAGAGAGCAGTGGAGCTGGGCAAACGTCCGGGGACTGAGGACAACTGAGAACTTCTTCTTCTTCTTCGAATTTAATGGGACTTGGTTGAATATTCTCTGGAGACTCGGGCCAGTTATGAATTTCTTCTTCAAGTTTTATGGGATTCCGGTAGTTTTCTTCTAGCGACACAGAACAATCTGACACTTCCTTTTTAAATTGCTCTGAACTCGAAAGGTTTTTATTTGGAGAGCTGGCATAATCGAAACTGGATTTTTCTCCTAATGATTGAAGACGACTAAACCGTTCTTCCTCATCATTTAATGTCGTAACATTCAACTCTTCCAAATTTTTCGAATTACTGAAGTCTAATGGTTCTTGGGACTTTTGGGCATTTTCTGAATATGACATGATGTTCAATATATCACTTGCTGTTAGAATTGTGTCACTCGACCTCTCTTGCTGAAAAGACTGAGTTTCAGTCAAACTTTGATTCAGCTGAAATCTGGTCATAAACCTATCTATTTCTTTGGTCATCTCCTTCTCATTAGATAGGAACTCGCTGATACAAGAACTTGTATTCAAATTGTTTACGGTATTTGAATTGGCTGAATTATTTTCAATTTTTTGTAGAATTCTCGGAGTGAAGTTCATATCGTTTGTTTCTCTATCTAGTTCTTGAGTTTCCATGCAATGAAAACTCATTGATGGATCAGAGTCATCTGAGCTGGGCGGAGATTGTTTCAAATAATTTTTTTTGGATTTCTCCATTTCAGTTGCAGCACAAACAGGTTCTAATTCTTCAAGTTCTGATGATTTGTTAGAGATATTCTCTTTTGGATCGCAACAGCTAGGAAGTGAGGAGTTTTCTTCGGAAATACTCCTACGAATATTTTTACAAGGTTTTTGTTGATTAGTTTCATCCAAATTTTGAAGTAATTTCAAAGAATCCAAAAGTTCAAAAGATCTCGAACAGTTTGAAGTAGTTGAAAATGTATTATCCGGATCAGGGCTTCTTTCTGGAATTATCTCTCTGAATGGTTTGGTATGTGAAGAAAATTTCGAATCTGAATACATTACTGGACTCTGTAGTTGCGAAATTAGACTAGAAGTCTCTTTCTTGATATTTTTATCAGCAAATAAACCAACTATACTAGAACACCCCATTTCCTCCAAGTCCCTTTGCTTTGAAACATTGAATGGTGTCGAATTAAAGACTCCTACAGCTGGGGCACCAGTTTTTAGTTTACAATTTGCTTCTGAGCTCTCTTCCTTTGCTACAATCCCAATGTCTAGAGTGCTACTGAGGCCTGTGAAAAGAGGTTCATTCAATTTATCTATCTTCCTTACTGTAGAAAGTAGGTCGGACGAATGTTTTAGCTTGCAAGTATTTGAAAGTTTTGATTTATCTGGACTCTTGAAATTGATTTCCTTTTCCTTGTTACTAGCGGATATCGTGAACGCATCGGTTTTTGGACTACTCTGAGGGCTGGATTTTATGGGGCTCAGGAGAATTGGAACAGGGGAGAATTTGCAAAAATCTGTACTGTCTTCGATATCACTAATTTCCTCAGAAACACCAGAAGTAACTGTGGTTGGGTCTTCTTGTGGAAAAGATTCATTAAAGGGCGATCTAACGACAGATTTGGCGCCAGAATGTGCCATTGGGCTCTTCTGTTTTGGGTTCATTGGGCTAATCACATTAGGATAAATAGTTTCTGCTTTCAAGTGCTGATTTTTCAGATATCTATCAGTGAATACAGGAGTTTCGGTATTACTTTTTGCATAATTTCCTTCCAAACTATTTTGGGATGTCTTTTCCCTGCTAAGATCATGCTTGGCTTTCTTCAGGAGCATCTTGTTCCTCTCGAGCACGTCACAACTGGGCTCTTCGATCAACCGCTCTAGCTCCGTCTCTGTTTCAGAGCAGAACTCGGAGTCTTGGGGAAAGCAAGTGGTTCGTTTTCTTTTTAAATTTTTGTCATTCTTCAGCTTCTCGCTCACAAGTTCTGCGAGCCTATCAAGAATATTCTCCGAGGTTATTTCGCTAATCGGTAAGTTATTTAACCATCGCAGCGGACTGCCAGGTTTCTTATCCAAAGGTTCTCCGCCGAGCGGGGTGACGGATTCCTGCTTCACGTCAAAGAATCCCAGTAGCTTTGCTGGGCAGGAACTGCCATCCAAGGACATGCAGGCGCTCCTACAGATCTTCGAAGGGCAACTCAGCTTTCGAATTGAATGGTTTACATTCTGCTTCGGACTGGCAACTCGTTCTCCATTCTCAAACCTGTTCAAAAAATTGTAGTCTCTCCATTGCAGCGGTACGGTGGACTCGTTTGAGATCGTGAAGTTGATTTTAGAGCGTTTCAACACCTACAAGAGAAAATTTGCATTCCCAAATTACTTTTCAATATCAACATTGATAAAAGAAAGATGAAATACAAACATTGAACAGCAACTATTCAATAAACTATTGTATAGTGAAACACGCGTCGCGGTTTTTGTAAAACCCTTTATAGTGAAAATTATAAAATAAACTGTATTAATTAGTTTTAATATGGACTTTCATTAAGAATCGGCCAGTTCTATTCAATTAAAAGAAAAAATATATAGCAGTAAAGCTGTGGAGATCATTTATCAAAAGTGCTTCATAACCCTATTTACATACTTATTCCTTTTTTTTATTCAATTGAAATTTTGCCTATGTTTTGGGACATCCTTTATATACATTTCTATAAATGAAGTGGACACATCATTTTCTTGTCATTTTTATTTCATTTTTGAAATCAAGTACAGAATAGTACTGGAGATAATGATGATATACTGAGACTTCAGAGTCAGAAAGCTTTTAGGGAATTCCGCAGAGTAGAGAGATTTTAACTTATGAGGAGAAAGGGTATAATTTTCAAGTTGGTTTTCAAAGTGCATATGCATTGACCCCAAACTAACAGGTAATTATTCGTTAATGAAGTAAAGTAATAGTTTGTATATTTTCAAGGAATATTTTCCATTCGTCAATTAATATAACCTTATTTGAGGCACAAAGAACCACTAATTATTTAGTATTTATACCGAATACTGAGTTTCTACGAATTAATCTGGCATATTTTAAAGAACTAGAACTCACATGAAAACAACAATGACAATGTTTATCCATTAAATATTCCTTAAACGAAAAATAAAAAATACATGCAGGTTTTTCCGGGTTTTCCTGCAGCTGAAAAAGCAAAGGCGCCACTGGAATCGATGAAATCGCCCCGGAGCGCCAATTACTTTTTATTGTTGTATTTATTTTATTTTTATCGTTGTCTTTCAGTTGAATAAAGTTTTTATTCGATATTCATCATCATTAATTCAATAAAAAAAATTTGATTTAGTTTTAATATTTTGACTTGTTTCATTAAAGCTTGTTCTGAATCAAAACAAGATATTTTTTGTTTTGATAGTTGACGAAACAAGGGTTAAAGGATATGACGTCGAAACTAAGGCTCAATTCCCATTGGAGGCATTCTGCTCGCCAAGACCCAAAAAGTCTCAACAAGTACGGTCAAATATGAAAGTTATGCTCACTGTGGTATTCGACTTCAACAGCATAGTGCATCATGAATTCTTGCAACAAGGTCAAACGGTCAATAAAGAGTGCCCCAAGTTCAACGCGCCCACTTCATTGCTTTTAATAAATTTTTGGCTAAAAACAAAATTATAATGATACCCAACCTCCATATTCTCCAAACATGGATCCCTGTGACTTTTTCCTATTTCGAAACTATTTTCACGGCAACAACGTTAATGTAGACAAATAAATATCTGACAGAAAGCAACTTGTGAAAATGAAAGAGACCAACTCTAACTCCAAATTATGTAATATTAGGAGTGGCGTTCTACAAAGTTCAATCCTTGGGCCGGTATTATTCCTATTATGTATAAATGACTTAGCTAGTGTTAATATGCAGGGCCAGTTCACAATGTTTGCTGATGACACAACACTGATGTGGAAGGAGTCTAATTTTGAGTTATTACAATAAAAAATGGAAGATGATTTAAAGAAGGTTAAAACACTGGTGCGACTCAAACCATCTCTGCTTCAATGCAAAAAACTAGCCTTCTAACCTTCAAATACATTCATGAATCATTCATGATCACTTTCTTGTATTGTGATAATTTTTTGCCTTTGTCAACTTATTTTATGTACTATTTTATATACCATTTACTAATTTAATTACACGTATATTCATTTTAGATTATAATAAGCTATGTAAATAAAAATATTTATATGATGATGCTCACTTTACATGTTGTAAAAATGTTTGTATTTATGAAATTGTGGTATATAGAATACTATTTGTCAAATTTAATTATGTACTGACTTTAGATTATAGGAAGCTCGGTCAATAAGAATATCTTTTCTTGGACAATAAAGTATATTGATTGAATTGTTCCTTTAGATGATTTGGTATATTGACTGATTGATTGATTGACCTCGTTCTTATGTATAATGTATAACCTATTTTTTGATATATCTAATATCACTACGATCAGAAAAACAATTACTTAAACCATTATTAGTATCAACCTTACCTGTAAAGCCCTAAGCACACAATCTTTTCTGTGGTATTTCTTTGCCCCTAATTTTCTTCTTGGTTCTTTTTTGTTCAAGGGTGGTTTTCCTCGATGGAATTTTACATAACCATTCAGATTAGGCCAATGTCTATACTTCCGCCTTCGAGGTATTTTAGATTTCCATTTGTGATCGTTACTTTCCACAGATTCAGCAGGCGTTGGTACTTTCGAGTCTATAATGTCAGGATCAATTTTCAAAGGTTGGTGCTCAACTTCTTTGAAAGTTTCAATATTTGGTTGATTCAGATTTTGGTTTACCTGGTTTTGTTGATCTTCACTACTATCATCAATCAGATGATTTTCGTCAAGGTCACAAGTAAGGATTTTCTTTTCTCCACTTTTGTCTGTTGAAATATCATTGTCAGCCCCAGCAGGACAATCATTGCTTTTGGTCTCTTCTTCAGCAGTTTTGATTTCTAAAGCGATCAAGGAAGTTACATCACTTTGTATAATATTATCACAGATGTTTTCTACTGAAAGGCCATCAATTATTTCAGCTTTTGTCTCATAAACTTCAGGTGTAAATGATCCCTGCTTGTCTTGTTCACAACCCTGAGGATACTCAAATTTTTGCTCTTTCTTAATCACAGGCGTACAAGGGGTGACAATGATGGTAGGTATTTCAACTTGTTGTACTAATGATGCGACTTCATCATTGGATTGCCTATAAGGAAAATGCCTCATGGGTGACAGAAGTCTAGGGGGCCTGGCCATTGCCTCTAAGATATCCGTAAGAGACTCATCTTCCGAATCCACTGACTCTGTTTGCGTCCATTCACTCTTTGAGGTTTGGCTTTTATACAATTGGATTTCCCTTCTCAAGGTGAAGTTCTCCTCTAAAACAGACTTGAAATCTTCAGTTGTCTGAGTTTGGGCAGTTTTAGAAGGGAGAGTGCATTGTTCCCGTCTCTGACACAATATATCATTATTCAGTTTTTTATTTTCTTCCATGACATGTTTCAGTTGCCCTCTCAGGGCTAAAACTTCAGCTTTTAATTTGCTTATTTCGTTATCTTTGACATGAAGATTTTCATTGTAATGGGTTTGATTTGAGGCAATCTGAAATCGAACATGGTTACATTAGAAAATTCATCAATGAATAAGGGTCTCAAATTCAAGTAACTCTTTATTTTTGAGATTGGCTTCTTCGAAGGTTGTTAAACTAAATAAAGTCTAACTACTGAGTGCTATATATTATTAATGATTTAAAAAACTAATCAATACAGTTTATTGTATGATTTTCACAATAAGGGTTTTACAAAAACCGTGTTTCGCTATACAATAGCTTCCTCAAGCATAAACTTGCTTGAGGAAGCTATTGTATATGAAAATCATACAATAAACGGTATTCATTAGTTTTTTCAATATGGATTTTCATCAAGTATCGGCCAGTTATATTCAATTATTAATGATTTGAATTATATGACTTTCTACCTAATTAGTTATGACTAATTTTACCAGAGTTCATGTATAAACTAATTACCAATTTAAAAATTAGGAAAGAAATTTTACAGACTCATTTAAATGGAGAGGTAATGATTTTACCTATCAATTAATCATAAATTCCAAGGTTAGAAAAAAGTTTCAATGAAGGAGAATTATTAAATTCAATTTGGTCGTTCAGTGAATTTTATGAATTCTTGAATCTATTGATTTACAAGCCTTCTAGAAGATTGAGTTTCAAACCTTTTTTTCCAAATGTCCTTCTGCCAAACAAAGGTTTGCAAATATGGAATTGGTTTTCACATTCAAGAAATTACTCAGATGATCTTTTGTTCTTTGGGGAGAGGTTCTTCCCGTTTGGCCAATATGTACAAAATTTTATACTTATTACACAAGAAGTGATTTTATGAAGTACTCAATGAATGCTCAGATGCTAGATGCTACATGAATCACAAAAACCGTGATCACTTGACATTGTTACTACTCATTTATTAATTTCAACACTGACATATCTATATACCTGTTTTCTTATAATGCTTTCAGAGTTCAATATGAATATTTCTAGTAGGCATAGCTCACCTGTAACTTCATTTCATTCAGGTCATTACTCAGTTGTAATTTTTCCCCTTGTGACAACTGTACCACTTTGGAATGCTCATCTCTGATTTTATTCATGCCTTCGGCAAACTCTTTCCTTTCCAACTCTAATTTTTTCTTTGCTGTTGCTTCACTCTCCTTGAGATATTTTATATGTTCTTCCATTTCGTTGATTTTTTTTGAAGAATCATCATCTTCAGGGGAAACTTTCTTCCTAGAGGGCGAAGATAGTTTCTCAGCACCCTCGCTCAGTTCTTTCATCATTCTCAGTTCATCTTGTAATTCTAATATCGTCGATTGACACTCTACAATGTGCCTACTGTATTTTTCCTCCAACAAAACCTTCTGCTGTAATGTCTGTTTGCATTCCAATTCAAGTTTGTCGTGCTTGGAAGTAATTTGTTGTAGATTGAAGGTGCACCTGCCATTCTCTAGCTCGAGACGGCTGAAACCGCTGTTTACTTCATCGTATTTGGATTTCAAGTCCTTGTAGGCTTGCTGTGTTTTTTTAAGTTTTTTATTACTTTCCGAGTACATCTTAAGTATTTCACTGGAAACAAAAAATAAAAATACCGTTGAAACACTAAATTGACTGATTTACTTACTCAGTTTTGATTATTTTCTGTTTAATAACAGAAAAATCGACTTGTTTGGGCTCCATTAGATAAAAAAAAAAACCTAACCCTATTTCAGGAAAACGAATGATTTATTCTATTAGTATGCTGAAAATTACACAAATCAGATAATTATTTAAAAAACTAATTAACTTAAACCTTTGTGATTAGGATTATAATAATATACTTCAGTTCCGAAAACATTTCAAAACCGATAACAATAACCTGAAATTAAGCACATTTCTTCTTCTGTTTTCTCTCTCTTTAATTTCTATGACCGTTGCTTCCGAGCGCATTTGACCAAGGTCCTCATGTCCATAGTGAACAGAAACTTCGTCCGGTGGCGCAGCCACCTTGCTCGAGGCAATGCTACCACCCTGAGAATCCCCGATATTTGATATATATTTTGCTGTAATTGATATTTTTCGTTCGGAAGTGTATCATTTTATGAGCATTTCATTTCTGGTGAACAATGGATATCGTTGTTTCTACAAAAAACTGTAGTGTCTACTCAGATGAAACCAATTATAAAACAGAGTCTGCGATATTCCATAGTTTTCCAAAGGAAAGGAAAATGTAAGTCATAATATGATTTATTATAGTGGTACAGATAGAGCTAGAGGAAGTGTTTTTCGTTTCTGAAACTGAGAGAATGTCAATTATTTATATACAATGTGAAATCCACGTCATATTACTAGCTTCATTCAAAATTTAACATAAGCATCAATCTGTGCTTCGATCGAGATGAAAAATGAAAAAAAAAATTGAATAAAGCTACCTGAAAGAATTTCTACTGAATACAACTTTTAGTTCATCATCATTTTAGATGCATAAGAAATTTTTTTTGTAAATTGCACCACTGTAGCACAATCTACATAAAACGTCTTAGTTTTATTCAGTCTTATTCTGCAACAGTGGTGTGAAATGATAATTTATTACTATTTAGCAAAATTTAATAAAACAAATATTGCAAATCGAACTGTTCCACGAAGTTACGATTACATATTATGGACCTGAACTTATTATTCAGACAATTGAATTACTTCTTTCCATGGAGAACTTCGTACACGTGTTAAAGTTACTGCGTGAATTCAAAAGTATTTTTTACAATAAAAGAGTCGACAATAACTTGTCGTATTTAATAATTTTTGCTTAAAAAAAAAAATAAGAAATTATACAATTATAGTAATGGAATATTTCCCAATAAATTGAAAATTGCCCACATAAAAGTAATTTTCAAAAAAAGTGATAGAAATCGAATTGAAAATTATAGACCAATAGCTCTACTATCGACCATTAGTAAAATATTCGAAAAAGCCCTATATAATCGCCTTACAGCCTATCTAGAAAAGTTTGAGTTATTGAGTGACACCCAAAATGGCTTCCGAAGAGGCATATGAATTAACAATCTTGAGAGGAGTTCCGCAAGGATCAATCTCAGGGCCGTTGCTATATATTCAGTATACCAATGAGCTAGAAAATGCTATTGATTTCAACACTGTGCAGTTTTCAGATGACACAAGTGTAGTAATCAAGGAACATAGTATTGAAGAATTAGACAGAAGCGTGTTTGAAGCACTGAACACATTGGAAGATTGGTTCACATATAATCGCTTAACGTTGAATATAAACAAAACACAAGAAATAAATTTCACTAGTTCGGACTTCCATTGTC
>WOGO01006190.1:0-11909 GCA_015342085.1 Leptinotarsa defecta
TATGTGTTTATGGTTATGTGTATGTTTGTTGGATTTGCTTATTATTTGATGGTTAGTTGTTAATATCATTTGCTATTTCATAGTTTTTTTTTATTTCATAAATACCTAGGTTAAGTTGAAAAACAGCATAAGCTGAACTTCGCCTTTCATCGATTGTTACACTGTGTTTAATTTGTAATTATTCGATGAATAAAGCCTATTATTATTATTATATGAATCTGCCTTGGACACCAAATTCTTGGACAGCAGAAGAAGAATCTGCATTAGGGGAGGAAAAAAAACTACCTCTGATCAGGTCATTGCACACGCAAACAGTAATTCCTCTGAACAAGAAGCAAAAAAGCCCTGCATGGCTGAATGTAATGTATTGCCAAGTATAACTTGACTTAAAGATGGCTTGAAGATATTGGAAGATTGCTGAGGTCATCTGATTGGGGATCTTGCACCTTGATCATCTGACAACCTCAATATTGAGCAATGAACTGGTATCTCTTCTGTATTTACTTATGGCAGCCATATAGGATTTTTCAGAGGATGGTCATGGCCCATGTGTAAGATTTTAGAGCTGCACATTCTAGCCTGGATAGCTACAGGTTACCTGAGAGAAACAGAAAGTCTCTTGGTTGGTGAGTGCAGTTAGTACCCTGCAGTAATGGGAAGGTATCTCCTTGAAAAGTGTAACTGGAGACCTATTCCCAAGCCACATATTTGTGTTGCTCACCTACCTGATGATAGCAGACTGAACGCTGATTAGGCCTTACTAGATTGATGAAAATGTACTATGGTCTGTCAATCTTGAAATGGATTCACAAGGAAATTCAGGTACTGGCACAAGCAGATCACATACATCGTGCCTACATCCTGTAGACCGGATCAGATTTTCAATTAATGGCCAAATCCCACTCATACCAGCTGACTTGAAAGAATACTTTACAGATGAATTAATACCCCTTGTTAAAGAGCTGGATGGTCTAATAGACCCACTCACTTTGGAACTACCTTCCTACCTATACATCTGTCCCTGTTTCACTAAATAAAATAAATGTAAAAAAAATAGCCACCATGTATTAATCAAGCACTTGTGTTTCAATAAACTATATTTTTAAACAATATCAGTGAACTTACCTGCCAGACGGATCTGCTAGCAATGAAAAAATACCATCTTCTAGACTAAATTCAGATGAATCAGTCCAATAAATATCTCCATTCTCAGCTAGAGCAATACTGTTGAATAACTTTACTCTCCTACCACCAATTTCTTGGTCAGGGCTTATAATTACTTCCTTCTGACCTAGAAAATTGAGTACAAATGAAACACTAATTCACATCTATGGAATATATCAACCTGTTTTAACATTCACTTTCATGATTCCATAGTAAGCATCGGCAACAAAGAGATCTCCGTTTTTATTGAATCTGATACCTAGCGGTCTGCCACATAAGCTTTCTTCGTGTAAAGATTTGCAAGGTTTACCCGTTTTAGCAACTGGTTTGATATCATTTCCCACCAACTTCACAATGTCTCCACCAACTATTGAAGTGTACAATTCACCATTGAAATCTGCAAATGCCTCAGGACCCAAAAGATCTCCTTCATGCCAAATTTCGACACCGTTCAGTTTCTCATTCGAAGCTAATTTGCCTTCCAAAGGTTTTGTGGGTGGTAATCTAATTGAATTAGAAAAATTAGAATAAGGTGGTAAATTCGGCAATAATAATATCAAACCAATAACTATAGCAGCTTCAAACAATCGACGAAAAATGAATCTGCATACACTTTTAACGCCCATAGCTATTATCTGAAAATAATTGGAACTTGTAGATATAAAAATGAAGTGATAATTTGCTGTAATTTTCCATCTCAAAAGTTTTAATAATAATGTATAAAATAAAAACTGGTATAATGCTGAGACGTAGGTGATAAAAGGAAAAGTATTTGTTATACTAAACAAATATTTGAGGGGATTTTCTTATTTGGTTTTCAAACATTGAGAAGTATCTCAACATGACTGCTATAATAAATATTGAATATTCTTTCTCTACTAGTTCAAAAGAAATATATTTGAAAAATAATAATTTTTTGAATTGAGGCATTGATGTCTGGGATTTCAATATAACAAGAAAAATCTTAGAGAATAGTAATTATATGGGTGAAATCCCTGTTTGAAAACTATTCACTATTCAAAGAGAAATTGACATATGGAAAATGTACATTTCTCAATAGAATAATATTCCGATAATACCTGGGATGATAACTTCCGACTTCGATCCTAGTACTTCTTCATTACGTTGAAATTTAATTATAATAATACGTCCAACCTTTCAACAAAACTTCACGTCAACAACTGAAAACTGGAACACGGTAAACTCCACGAATCACAGAACGAAATCATTCTTTCCAATCGTGCGTTCCACTCACAACCATAGAAATTATAATATATATATCTATGAGTGGAACGCACCGTAATTATGTCTGTCATCACCACAAAATAAAGATTGAAAGAAATAATACCACCATAGTGTCAAAATCCAAATAGTCAAAAATGCTAATTTCCGAAAATATTCAATTTTCCAAATTTATAACTTCAGTGCACCGCACTGTAAGGGTCGATCTAGTAAAAGTTCATTTACCTAAATGAAGTTACGCTATTCGGCAATTGGCGATAATGCTGATTGGCCTAAAATCCTAAAATCGGGAAGAAGAGTGTGTGGGCATGGAGCATTTGGTTGCCACCTTCTGAAGATAACACATCCATCACCCTTGAAAATGTACCTTCGGTAAGTGTATCTTTTGATTTATATTATTGGCTTGTTGAACCATATTTTTGAAACAGCGTAACATTGTTGAGGGCTATGTTGTAAATTAATTTTAATAAACTTCAGTATTTTCTAATTACGATTATTATTTTTATATAAATCCTACCATCTGAGTTAACCCCCAACTCGCGAACCATTTGGGCCGCGACAATATGAATAAGAGAAGTTGGCAAAATTACATTTTCTTGTCTGTTATTTTTCAAACGGCGACCACTTTTCATTAAGCACCTTCCGAAAAAAAAAAAAGATTTTTAACGAATCTAACGATACTAATTTATTTGCAATTGGATTACAAATGAAAATATAAATTAAATATTACTGAGAAAATACTTGATAATAATTTATTTACTTTTGCTAAGTGCGCCATGGATAATAATTTATTTACTTTTTTAAGCACTTTCCGAAAAATATGATTTTTTGACGAATCTAACGTTACTAATTTATTAGCGATTGAATCATCAAATTTATCTATTAATTAATTAACTAATAATTTCAGCGATGCACTTACATTTTTTGCAATATCCTAATCTCTTAAAAATTTTACTTTAGTTAATTTTCAAAGTGCATTTCTCCTTGTTCAAAACATTTCATCTCATTCAATTGTTTCTCTCAACACGTTCCATAACATTTGAGGCGTTATACTTCTAAATGCCTGAAGAATCTTCTTTTCTGATATTTCGAGAGTGGCTGAAACTGTTGCATAGTAGACCCTTTCTTTAACATATCCCCAAATGAAGAAATCTAGCACAGTCAGATCCTATGAACGGGTAGGCCACCGTACTGGACCATTGGTTGCAATAACTTGATTATTAAAATGCTCTAGTATAACGAAGGGGTGCTCCATCTTCTTGGGAGTGAATTTACCGTAAAACTGCTGAAGGTAGATTCATTTTGGAGTAAACATAAGGGTTTAACCCCTGGTAACTGACCTTGAAACAAAGTTGACCCAATTATTCTGTTTTCAACGATACCAGACATTGACGCCAAATCTTTCTTGAAAATTGCCCTCTCTCATTGCATTTTGATTTTGTTGGGCCCAGTACCGATAATTTTTTTTATTAAACAGGCCATTATTTGTCACCATGATTCGTCAGAAAATAAAATAAAGTTGATAAAATTTGGGTTAACTCTAAGATTTTGGAGCAATAAAATCACAAAACACTACATCGCCATCGTCTGCGTTCAAAAGTTGATGTAACTGATATTTAAATGCTCCATATCCGTGCTTTTTCAGTATTTTTTTAAAAAAATATCAATGGAGTTTTTTCCCAACGCCAAGCTGTTATTTTAACACTTCGAATCGCGTCACGATCACTAAGTGATCATCTTCAAGAGGAAGATTGTATAGTTTAGTCTTCCATGAATGTCATGGACAAAATATGATGAGCTGTTTTTCCGGGTTTCGGTCCGATTTTCACAACGTTTCGGCTAAGTCTCATTTGCCATCTTCTGGTGATGTCTGTAGTTTAGAACTAGACTAATTCACTCGAACTCTGTTCCTCAATTTATAGGGGTGAATTCACCTGGATTGGTCCCAATTGTTGCTGCTCGATTACCCGCGTTGCTGTATTGGCTGGGACAGCACAGTCAATCGGACCAATACTGGTAATCGCGCAGCAACAATTGAGAGCAATCCAGATGAATGGTAGCATACTTTCAAATAATAAGGTACTGGAAAATACTCAGCAAATTTTTGTAACAGTTTTGCTACTATTCTAGAGTTGAAGATATCACTTTTCGGGAAAATATAGGTACATAATTGATATAACCTAAGGTTGGTAAGTTTTTGTCCTGTTACGTGTGATATAATCTAGTAGTCCTAGTTTTTAAAAATATACGTTCATAGGAGAATATACTGGCAACTTTTTTTTAAAAAGTCAGCATTTCTGATTTTTTAAAAACCATCATCATGAACAACAAATCCAAATATTATACTCATTAGACTTTAGAAAATTTCAAATTCACTTCCATTTTCCATGAAACACGAGCAATGTATTCGAACATATTTCAGAATTAGGTATCTGTTTGTGTGAATATTATCGTGCACAGAACTAATAATAACTCAAATGCGCCGCATTATCAATATCACCTAACCTTCAAAATGTTACTAATTGAAAAACAAAGCAATTAGGGAAACATATTATTTGTTGGTCGACGTGGATCGTAAATTCTCTCAATGACCTTTCCCGTGACCGGGAACATTTGGGCCGCCGCCCCAATCGATACGACCCCGACATCCTTGACCTTAGCTATGCTGCACTTGAAATCCAGCCCAAACCTGCACAAATTTAGATCGCAGTAGTCATGAATTGCGCACGTTGCCCGATAGTACTGAATAAATGCAAAACGGTGCATTGTACAATCAAGGGAGAATGGAGGTTCACGATATTGTTTCCTAGGTGACAGCGGACGATGGACGGACGTAACACTCTCAAGGAAAACAAATTATGTTTTATATAATTTCAATTAGGAAATTGAAATTGTTGTTAATATTACCTTGGTTGATGAAAAGTTGACGATTGGCTTTGTTTGTGCGATTGTAACATTATACCTGTGCTTAATTTTCTGAGGAAAAGAATAACTCTAGGGCAGCGGTTCTCAAAATTTTTTTGTGACGAAACCCTTTGAAAAGCGAAATACTTGACGGAACTCTACAATCAAACAATAGTTTTTAAAAGTGTAGTCATTAATAAAAAGCATAATGAAAGTACAATGTAACAGTTACTTATTACTTACTTACATAACAAGTATCATAATAGAAGACAATAAAAAAAAATATAAATAACTAATGGGATGTATGAAACTGTTTTTTATTTCAACCCGCTTTTATTAGCTTCACCTGTATGTATGTTTGTTTGCTGGTCAGTTTGTTTGTAACTCTCAAACTCGGGATCTGTATTTGTCAGAATTAACGACATTATTGTTTGATCTATTCGCGAGCAGATGGCGCTGTACGTAACCTCCTTGATATAATTCTAACTCACTTCACATGTATTTCTTCATATAAGGCGCGCCTGCGCCGTATTTGTAACCCTCCTTTGCGCGCCTGCTGCCTTGGGCTTGGTAGTTCATTTTTAGGCTCCTCCGGAATCGGAAAATATCGATGGTAATTTTTCTAAACAATAAGGATAGGGCTAAATGATCTCAAAGTTTAGATAAAATAAATATGGTTTAAAAAGACCAAAAATCACGCTATTATAGCATATGAAACTAAAAAATGAAAAATGAATAAAGTAAAAAACACGCTTTCAAAGAACATCGAACTGAAAAGTTATTTTTTTTAAATAAGCTTAACACAATTACGAATGAAAAATACTAGTATTATTGTGAAAAAAGCGTGGAC
The DNA here is from genome assembly GCA_015342085.1 of Leptinotarsa defecta. Lineage (NCBI taxonomy): Eukaryota > Metazoa > Arthropoda > Insecta > Coleoptera > Chrysomelidae > Leptinotarsa > Leptinotarsa defecta. The sequence continues at coordinate 6,161 of WOGO01006190.1, forward strand.
GCTTTATGCCATATTTTTTATATATCAAGCGCCCGTCGCTTTTTTCACAATGATACTAGTATTTTTCGTTCGTTATTGTTTTAAGCTTATTGAAAAAATATTTTCAACTTTTTAGTTTGATGTTCTTTGAAAGCGTGTTTTTTAGTTTTTTTTAAACTATATTTATTTCATCAATTGGTTGATATTAGACAATTGAAGTCTCATATCAGGTTCAGTGCCCAGTCTATTGCAGTATTTTGTTTTCGTGGCTGCATAGGTTGAGAATCCTGTTTCGTACAAATATGTTGTTGGGAACGAAAGAACAGTATTCAGAGCCATTTTGGCAAACATTGGAAATTAATCACGGATACTTCACCAAAAATCCTTTAAAAGCGTCGTTTTGAACAGTGACACCATACATGTGTCCGATGACATTTCTAAAAAAGATTCATATACCTCGTTTGATATCCTTGTGAGCTTTTACAAGTTAGGTAAAAAAGGATTATGAATCCATAAATTCAGTTCCACTTTTGTTCTTCGGGAAAATATTTCTTAAAAGATGCGCCTATCGAAGTGAGACATTGGACCAAATCTTCAAATACATCACCTTGAAACATTTGTGAGTCGTTATCGCTAACAAATTCACTGTGACGTAAAATTTTCTAGTTCTCTCTTATCAACGCAAATTATCCAAAACTCTGATTTTCTTTTGAAGGCAGTTATTTTGTTACAGGCCTTGAACAATATTGTCTGTTTACCTTGCAATGATAAATGCAATTCGTTCAGTTTTTCAAATATATCTTCTATAAAGGACAGTCGGAACAACCAAGTTTTATCATACAAACGTTCTTTCAAATTAAAAGAAGTATCTGAAAGAAACATTTGTAACTCGGAACTAAGGTCAAATAGCCTTGTTGAAGTTTTACCCCGAGACAGCCATCGCACTTCTGTATGAAGCAGCAGTGTTTTATGTTTACCGCCATAATCTTTACCCAATAATAAGATCAAACGGGATTGTAGTGGTCATGATTTGATAAAATTAATTATTTTTACCGCTTCATCCATAACTAATTTCACGGCAGTCGCTTCATCGCAAATACTTGTCTATGCAGGATACAATGTCAGGCACTACAATTAGGCGCTTTATTTTTCATTCGTGACACTACTCCTGCTATTTTACCCGTCATTTTCTTGGCCCCATCTGTACAAATGTCAATACAATCGTTGCAACTAAGTTTATTTTCTTCAAGAAATATACATATTTTATTAAAAACTTCTCCAGTAGTGTTAATGGGCAGCGGTGAACACATAAGAACTTTGATATGGGTATGTTTTCTTTAGAGGTGTAACTAGTTCTTGTTTGACGTAGCTTGCCAGATCACGAATTCTTGATGAAACAGTATCGTTTGATAGCGGCATAGTAGAAAGATGCTCTGCAGATTTTTCATCGAACATACATACTGTTATGTATAACACAAATGTTTTTATTGAATTCTCAGCGATAGTGTGCGCCTTTTCATTGATAATTTGGGTAACATACATCATAGTTTTTTTGACTTTCCAATAACTGTGCTTCATTACGAACAAAAAATTCTTCATTTTTGTTTTTAGACTCGGGGTGTACAGTTTCGGCGCAACTTGGCAGGTGCCATGGGCCTATTAGGAAACAGTTTACTACATAGCATGCACAAAGGTGAACCATTGGAATAAAAAATTACGATACTGATATATGATTCCATGATTCCTCATACTTCCTTTTTTTTCGCCTTTGAAACCGTGAAGCTTGAAGTCGTTGCGCGAGGAAGAGGGGAGCTAGTTCCCTGATCGTTGGGATTTCCAATCTGATTTGTTGTAGAGAGCTGTGATTCAGAGGTGTAATTTTTTGCTTCATCACGAAACTTAGTCGTCTTTTTGGCCACTTTTTTGGGCTTGGTGCCGGTATTTTTGTTTACCGGAGCAATTGGTTTTGATGGAAGAAGAGAAAATTATTCCGGAAGGCGACGCTTTTTGTTAGCCGGTTCCTGCGGCTTGATCGTGTCGTAGTCATTTTTGGTCTCTGGCTGAGCAGAAAGGGTGGTGTAGACGGAAGTATCTCTGGAGGATACGTTCCGTGATGGAGGGCCAGAAGGCTCCTGAACCGCCGCCTCGGGACTGCCTTTCGACAGCTCTGATGGAATCCGGCTAAGGTGATCAAGTAATAAACCCATGAAGGTAATTACTTCTCCATATCCCTGGTCATCAGGCTTGCAGTTCCTCCATACTGCTATTAGTGAACCCTTAGTTTTCCCAAGGGTAGGCAATGATAAAATGAAAGTTCTGTGAAAGTGATAAATTTGAACGCACTCACCAGAAGTCTGGAGGGTCTTTGCTCACTGCAACCAACGAACACACTAGAGCGAGAGAGTGAATGGCTGATCATCCACCAGAGATAATGGTCTTTGTGGAAAAGCTTCGAAAATTATCGGACCGAAAAATATTCTGTTTGTCAATTCAACAGCTAACGTCACAATTGTATAGTGTGTATAAAAAGCCAAAATAAAAATAGAAACACAAAAAATGCGCTACAAACAATCTCTTTTGAAGTTATGGTCGAAAGTCGCCAGTTTTCAACTATAGCGTCTAATCTCAGAAGCGGCTTTTATTGAAGGGACTGCGCGCTCACAAGTGTATATCGGCGGTGGCGGCATAGTAGAATTATACGGTACGTTTACCCAAATGACTTGCTTCGGATTCTTTGGAGTAGCCAAACGCCGCCTTTTGACAAGGCAGCAGTAGCTTCGCCTCGATCGGCGACCCGTTCGTTTAGCTTTAAAAAAGTAAGGGTGACGACTGAGTTCGGCTGCGCCTCATCAATGGTGATATGCAGCGTCAAAACGGTCGACCAGAGAGAGAAGTGATTTGACCATACTGCTCTTGATACAAGCTACCAACTCGATTGTAGATCAAAGGAGGAGTTTCTTGTTTAATTAGAATTGATCTCAAACTTGTGCTGCAGTGATTTCTACAAAAAGTTGTCTATCAAAGTGGTTCACATTTAGGAAAAATCAATACTCTTCAGCGAAAGGTCCCGATTTTAAATTTTCGTCCATCAGATATTTTTCTCACAAAAAATTATTCGTTCAATCCAAAGACATACAGTGTGGCCCATTTCGAATGAAAACACCCATATTAAACATATATTTTACAACTGATTAGTTGTTAGTATGTTAGTATGTTATTTCAATAAGTAGACATTCAAGAAGTCTACTGAAACCATATTTCATGAATAAGTCATCATTGTCTTTGACCACACCATTCTCAAAGTTTTGAAATGATTTTTGTTAAAATGACATCGATATATACCATTTAAGTGTCTTTCAAAATTCTAAAATGGATAGCTCTACTGGATTCAGCAGCTTTGAGATTTATATCGAAATTTGTTCATCGTTAAAATATATAAGTAAAAACATATTAAATGACAACAAACAATATTTTTCAAACTTTCTTCACTAATAACCTCTTCAATAAGGAATAGATTTCGATAAAATTCTGGACAGTAATTTACCAAAACCTACTCAATCCAGTAAAGTAGTAAAAACTATGATTAAAGTTTTGACTTCGAAATGGTAGGATAATCCAATGGTGAACTTTTCGAATTTTATTCCCTCGTAACTTTTTCAATAATGAACGCAATTGGACGTGATTTAACGACGAAATAAATTAAAATTACGCGAATCTAGTTATCAGATATCTGGTTATCAATTTCTTTAATCGTTTTTTTTTTCGATTGTTGGTATAGCGAAATATTAAAAGTTGGCACTGCAAACAAAGACTCATTCATGAAATTAGGAAGTCTAGTATACTCCACAAATGTCTACCTGATGAAAAGAAAATTATTTCAATCGGTTGAAAAATATATGCTTCATGAGGGTCCTTTCATTTCAAATGGGTCAGACTGTGTAAAATGAAAAGGAAAAATTTAATTTGATCTACAAAATGAAGTTTTCTATTGGTTTTTGACAATCGCAATGCATATCGTCATGAATATGGAGTAAAACAATTCGTAGCAACCTTTTGTTCATCATATAACTTCAACACCAAGTTTGTGTTCTTTGCAGTTCCGAAACTCTTCGTTTAGTCAAAGCTTAATAGGTAATGTTTATCATTTTCAATAAAATCTTTAAATCATCAAAATATCTTCATCTTACAATTCATATAGTGAAATAACTAAATTTTTGTTTTTTCTTGTAGTTCCTCGGGTTTTCTTATTGAATAACTTTCTTCCGGAAAATATTAGGAAATGAACGTTTCATTCCACAATTTCTCTGTTATTCCATATAGTAATTTTTTTTGGGTTTGAGCAAATTTGTGATCGCCATTTAAAAATAATTTTTTTGCACCTACCATTCCAACTTCTTTACTGAAATTTCTCTAAACGATATGAAAAAAACCTTGTTGTTATTATTTATTTACCTTCATTTTATACCTAATCAATCTGTTTTCCATTGATGATTTGATTTTGTTTGAAGCCAGGGGACACGCTCGCATTGGCTTCAAACCTTATGATTCATACAAAGTAGGTAAGAAGTTCGTCGGTTGTACGCTTTGTGCAGATACCGCAAAATTGTAACAAAAATAACTCAACAACGTTCCATACTTTCTTTATATTGCCAGTATCTAGTTTCAATTCATTCCCGGAAGGAGAAATTCGACTCATCAGTTTTCCTCAAAAAATGTACTTTCTTATATTTTTTGCTGCTCAAACATGCGGTAGTATCTTAACTGAACGTATTCTTTTGACTTTGTTATTTTTTCCTGAATCCCGATCCCTTATCAGAACTGCCAAACAAAATACCGAAAACTCTACCAAAAAATTAATAAATATCTCCAGTGTGTTCTAGTTGGCAATTAACTTCACTATCACTTTCTTCTGAGTGCTCTTTCAATCGTAACACTTTCTTTACTTTTACTCTCACTCTCTCGAAGTTGTGGTTGGAATAATTATGGAAAATTCTGGTCTGATTGCTGCAATCTAGTTTTTGTAAGAATTAATAAACTGAAGGTTATTAACTCTGGTCGAACTACTTACCAGAGATTCTACATAAAAATTTTCGCCCGTTTGAATATATGCTGAAGATCAGCAGTTATTTACTTTAAAGACATCGCATTTCTATCAACTCAAACGTTTCCTTATATTCATAAAGTTGATTTTGACGCCCTGGAATCGACACACTTACAAATCAAAAGACTTCTCTTTCATGTGCAGGGTTTATTTAAGGTTTACTCACCTATTGTAGGTTTTTTCAAATTATGGTTAAAATTTTAGGGACACATAATGAACGGATATCACATTTTGAACATAAATTAAAATATAAACAGTTTTATTCACAAAAATCACAAAAACCAAATTAAGTCAGTACTTGAATTTCTCTAACATCGAATTTTCACTACGTTGAAATACATTCTTTCCATTGACGAATTTCATCGTACTGGAAATTCACGTATGAAAATAAGTCCTCGAAATACGAATTGAAGTAAAGAATGCCTTTGTACGGAAGCGCAGAAAAGCCACATATTTTTTTTATGTTTCTTAGAAATTAAGACATTATGACTAGAAGTTTCGGCTTCAATCTCGAAATCACAACTTGAAACTCAAAATTTCAACTTTAATCCAGAAATTTCGACTTCAAACGTGAAATTACGACTTTAACCCTTTGGAGTCTATCGGGACATACGTATCCCATCCATGTATTTCGTGCGCCTAGTGGTACAAATAGATCCCGTTTTTCCA
>WOGO01006191.1:0-11909 GCA_015342085.1 Leptinotarsa defecta
AGTAATTTTTCCGTTTCTTTTACAATAAATATTTAATTGAGTTTCAAATGAGTTCTTTCATTATTTGGGATGAATGAATGAGCGGGTGAAACAGCGAATAAAATCCTCTCGTTAATAGCCAAGCGAGAATTGAGTTGTGACAATATCTTTTTACCATTCTCAAAACTAGTGTTAATGTGTTCCAATTACCTATTAAGTGCGGGTGATTATTCAAAATTTAGGGTAAATATGCTATAGTATGATTAGGTACATTAAGAACAATTCTAGACATTTTTGAGTTAGTAACTCAGGATACCGAACATTTTTTTTTCAGGGAAGAATTATACATTAAAAATTATAAAAAATATCGAAGCAACAAATATACCTAAAGAGCAACAAATATAAAGAGCTGTGGCGTATATTTGTAAATTATGATTTAACACCGTGTATAATCGTAAAGTGGACAAGAGAGCGACTGAGATAACGTGTACGTTAATCAATCAAGTGAAAATGGAGAACATCTATGAAGTGTTTTGTTCTAAATGGTGATATATTTTCAGAAGATGAGCATATATCCAAATCAAAAACATTTTTCATTGAGAGTAGTATTGAAAAATTTAAACAAAAGTTCTGAGGAAGAGTGGTTGTCCACGAGAAAGTTGTAAAGTAAACCCAAAACGAAAATTTTGTTTTGCTCAGTAAAGATATAAAATCTAGGAGTCAAAAAGAAAGATCTTTAATCGAAATCTAAAACTCATCCAGATCTAAGAACCACTTATACTCAAAAAAAAAACAGCACTATTAAAATTATTCGATACATTCAGATAATCACATGAATTCTGTTCAGATGTCAATAAAATTACTGAAAAACAAAACCGTGACAACACTTCAAATCGATATCAGTATAAAAAATGAAAAAGATAACAAAATAACGGACCCACCAGAAATTGTAAATTGTTTTGCAAATGGATCGATAAATCTGCTCATAAACCAAAGTAACAAATCTAATATCCTAAAAACGTATGAAGCAAATTGATTTATTGAAAATTATCGGATTTTTTTCCTCATACTTTATGTCAGCAATACCTTAGCATTGTAAATAGTATTTGTAATGACTACACATACGGCGATGAGTTCGCCCTCATCTCATCATAAAAAAGTGAAAATCAATTCATTAGAATTGTATTTCATTATAAACTAAGACATGATCTGCAATCATAAAGAAAGCAAACTTTGAGATTCAAAAGTGAGGCAGTCATATCCAAATTTTCCCCCTTTATAGTTTGTTTGGAAACCTTAGCAAAATTCTCAAAAAACAGCTGCCAAGCATGTATTTTGCTTAGGTTGAATCCCGGAAGCCTATGGTACAGAAAATATCTCTGGGGTTTATCTACATTCAATAATTTGTGGCATTTCAAATATATGTATTAGAAGTGAGTGTGTATATTTCTAAAAAAAACAAATTTCAGTTCATGATATTACTAATCTTATAAATACTGATCATATTCGAAACGAACTATAAATCTCTAGAAGCGACATTGGGAATAAGTTTCCAATAATTTATCTGAGAAGAGATCAACACTACATAGATCTGAAGTGTTTTTGAGATTTTTTTTAATCAACACTGTTTTACGCAATGAATGAATTTTATATTTTATCAATATGTGTATTTATTTAGTCGTATTACATATTGTAAGTATGTGATTTTTTCTCTTTCTGAAAATATGGAAAATTAATTTTATTGTGATGTAATATTCAATTTCTTGACCATTAATAGTTTGAACAATTGTATCCTCTTCGACCCCTTTTTCCAGATAAATTATTAAAGAACGTAAATAATATATAATGAGAAAAATATATGCACACCTAATCTATCATTTTCATTGTGATAATGTGTTCAGAACGTAATCTTGGTCGTTTTAGCCTCAAGTGCCCATCAAGATGCTACCCTGAGTTGGCTGATAATAGAGCAACCAGAACGACAATAAACGCTACGTGATGCTATCTCGCCGTATCTGTGTTCTCACAAGTCTACAAAGCCGAACTCGAAGTTATTCTGTAGGAATACACTGGCTGCCGCTTCACTAGCCCTTTCAAGCTATTTTTTCCACTATGGATTCGAAATTGTGGAAATGCTGATGAATTGACATAGTGGAGATGTTGACTTGAAATAGTGAGAACGTAGATGGATTGGGTTCATTATTTGTATTAGAATGAATTTCTAAATAACTACTATTTCTTCTTCAAATTGAAAGGGTTATTGTTTCAGGACAGAATAGTTTTTGGTGAAAAACCTTTTTGTCTTTCACTGCTCCTTCTTCATTTCATGGTCAAAAATTTATACAGCATCCAAAGTGGAAAAGTAAGACCTTCGCTTCTCCTTGAATTCAATAATTCTCTTAGAGACCCCGGAAAGTTTTTTGTGGAGTACCTGACTGGTGGATAATGAAATATTAAATATATTGGTCAACAGAAATTTATTCACGAGGATCAAATAAAGCACTGAAAGTTCCATTACATTGAAAATGTCTAAAATGGAAATTTTAATTCAGGACTAAACATGTGTTTCGCTATTCAATAGCTTTCTCAAACAGGACTGCAAATTTCTACAAAATTATAAAAAATGTATACTCTTAAGACATCAGCTATTACCAAGTTCTAATCCTGGGCTAGATACGATTCTTAATATACTTGTAAAAATGTATGAATAGGTAAAATCTGGTCAATAAAGGTTAGGTTTCACAAATTAATTCTGGAAACTAAATGTTTGGAATTCTTCTGAGAGGAGACTAGTAGAATGCGTTGAATTCATTGTTCCATTCTGTAAACAATTTATTTGGTTTTTCATGCGTGCTTCAAATGCTTTTTCAGTTTGACCTATGTAAAACATCAGGACTCGAACTATACGACAATTCACTAAACATTCAACAAAAATGAGATCAAGGAAACCAAATATTGCGAAATTGGTGCCGACATATATAGTATAGTAGGCAGATTGAGGCCTCGGCGTCAAATCACATTAATTTCTTGAAAATGGTTTCAAACTCGGAGCCGAAACGTCGAACACATAACTCAAGACGCGGTTCAACCCGAACTCAACGACACCATACTACTAACTGCGGAAACCTATCCAAACACATGAAAAGCAGAAATTTATCACATTTGGTCGGAACGATCACCGATAGACCAGTTGAGGAGTACTTGCTCCTCGTCAGTACAGGAAAGGTTATTTCAGACAGAGTGAACCACTGATTCAGTAGGATGTCCACCGCGCCACCTGATGACTATCATCAGCCGAAGACGATTGTAGATACTAACAATCAAAACGTTCTGACGTACCCTGCTTTGATTTTTTTTTTAAATTTTTGCTCATTTTGATTCTTTTTTATTTTTTTTACCCTGTAGTCATTTATCATTTTATGTCACAATTTATTGTTTATTATAATTGATTTTTCACCTATTAAAAAAATATGTTTAAAATATGATTTTTCCGTTAACCAGCTATTGGCAACCCTACGAACGACAACCCTCAGAATTCGAAACTTGTGCGAGCTAAGGACTAACGAGGTCTTACCTTTAAACGTGTGATTTCTAACACGTCCTAATTTTCATTTGTTCTTTTATAGATTTCGAATCATAGTAGAATCATATCAGACAATAGAAGTCCAAACTGATGAAAATAAATGAAATGTGATACAAATTCACTAATATTCTTGTGAAAAATTCAAAAATAATGAATGTCTCCCTAAAAGTGTTTTTTCTACATAAAATTATTGTTTTTGATTCGAAATAGATAGTTGTTTTTACATGATGGGCAGTTTTTACATGATGAAACAGATGAAACGTTCCCCATTTATATGTAGAGCAGTTTATACCGAACAACTTCCAGATAATTATTAGAGATAACGGCGCGTTGTAAGACGCGGCCGGAAAGTGTTCCCCAAGGACATTGTAAGGACCCCAATAATCCGCAAGACTCCCATCTCGTTCTGCGCCCGGTCGGAGCAGTAATTTATTCATGGCACTCCTCGACATGACTGTTTGAATCGGTTTGCAAGAGATTTCAACTTGGATTAGCTCCAGTCATAATCACGCGAGTTACCGACCCCTCTACCAAAGGCCTGATCGTTATTTCCTCTCCGACCAGACGAGAAAATGGAAAGTATGATTACAACAGAATACCAAATCACTCTTTGTAGAATTTTGCTCATTACCAAAAAATAATTTTTTCGTATATTTCAAAATTGTTACGTTCGTTGCTGTACAATGTTGGAGTTACCTTAAAAATAATATTTTCATTTTTCTTCATAATCATCAAATTTTCAAGAAGGGCAGCCAATACCCGGAGCTTTATATTTCAAGAACCGGTTTCAACTATTTTTTTGTGATTGTTATGTAATATACTCGATACCTATTGTTCGTCGAAAATGAAGAGTTTTCACTTTTAACTAAGGAAAATATTACGCCACTTAATTTAAAATTATTTCAGATAGTGGTTATAGTAATTCAACAACAATATATTTATGGATATCAAAGAAACAATTTGAAACTAGAAACACACTAAACTTACCGACACAAAGGAAAATCTCTCTATCAACAGATAGTAATATTTCTTTGAAATGATTGAAACACTGAACTATCACAACCAAATACTAAAAACAACTTCAGTGAAACATGGAAGTAATTGAAATTAGTCAACTTCAAATGCAATCAATTGATAATTTGACCTAATACTATTTAATCTTAACTAATCGAATCTAATTTGAGCCTCTGTTTGCATGAAAGTGGAATTGTTTGACACTTTCAATATCAATATATAAAAGTATGCTTCCTATCTGCAACAATATTCAGTTACAGTTCTTTCAGTTATTTTATGCCATGGCTCCAAGATCAGGTGTGAGTTGAAGAATATTCATTTTTGGAATGCAATTTTTTTTAAGGACAAAACACAACCACTACAGGAAAATCCTTAAGGCGCTCTCAGAGTGCCTGTGTGGAAGTAGCGATTCACAATGGATTTGAATCGCTGGAGATTACATCGCTTCGGAAAAACGTTCTCAGGAAGTTTATTTCGCATAAACGCAGTTTTCAAAATCAAAGAATTCCTAAACAGTGAAGTTCGAGGTGTGCTGAGTTGGACCTCAAAACGATGAGCAGCCACAGTCCGTCGCATATTTCTGATATATACCGGTCCTGATGGAATAAAATGTGTCAAATGTGTCAGTGAAAGTATCTATAGAAGAGAGACAAATCTCAAACCTCTCTTCGATGTTCCAGACTATTGAGGTTGCACGTAATGTTCGCGTCTCCAATCAGGTGGACGGCTCTCTTCTGGATGAAATACAGCAACTTCAGGGTATATTTGGAGGCGGAGCTCCATATATGAGAACAATACTCCAAAGAAGGTCTGATCTGAGGTTTTTAAAGCATCAAGAGTTGCTGAGGTGTGTACAGTTTTCTGGCTCGAAACACTGTTCCAAGTTTTTGGGAAGCAGCTTCTGCAATTCCAGCGACATGATTGTGCCGAACCATATTCGTCTCCATTTCAATCCCAAACAAACTTATCGAAGCGGAAAGCGGAATTCTCTGAAATGACATTATTTTATCCGGTTCGAGGACAATGCCTGGGTTTTTTATGGCATTGAATTGAACCTGATTACTTTCACTCCAATTCGAAATTACTTCTAGATCCTCTTTAAGATATGCAACCTCCTGTTGCCAGTGAAGATGTGCCTCCGTAGCCGATGTCCTGGTATCCAAATGCAATGACGAGACAGGTGTTCTGTCGTCGGCAAAACAATATATTGGATTCTCAATTTTTTCAATAAGTCGTTGATATACAATAAAAAGAGGGTTGAAGACATTATGAATCCCCAATATGATCCGACAAGTCATAGCATCTAAGTTTGGCCAGCAAACCCTCATGGCCAGCCACACATGGTCAAAGGCCTTAGAAATATCAAGCGCAACAGCTCTTTCTCGATTGCGTATTCCAAATATGGGTGACATACGATAGATCTTTGTTTTTGCTTGTTGATCTTTGTTTCCGAAAGCCATATTGATGATCGCTCAAGATGTTGAAGCCTTCAAATATTTGAGAATATGATGTTTTACGATTTTCTCTGTGATTTTTGATATCACTGATAACAAAGCGACTGGTCTATAGTTATTTGAAAGATTTTTTGCCGTTTTTGGGAATAGGCTGAACGCGAGAAGTTTTCCAACAAGAAGGAAAAACCCCTTTCTTGTAAGACAGGTTGAGAAGTCTGCAAAATACTGATGCGAGTTCATTTGCGTACTTTTTGAGTACTATGACGAGCACTTCATCAGAGTCAGACGTCTTGTTGGTATTGAGCTGTTTAAAAATTCAAAATGACAAGTAATATTTTGAGTATTGAATATTTCAAACTAAGACTTTCAAAAAAACAATGTGAGGCAGGAGCACCACTAACGAGGTCAAGCACCAGAAATGCTTCAGAACGTTCAGGAAAACAAAGAAATCTTAAATTTCAGGAGTATACAAAATGTGTCCACCCGATTAGGATACTAGTGCTTGAAACAATTAGACCTGAACCAACGAAAAGAAACATTGAAGGGGTGGTGAGCAGATGTTCAACACTGTTCAGTTCAATATAAACTCAAGCCCCAAAGTTCATCGATATACTGTAAATACTGGTGTTTTATCTGAAATCTATTGATCAACGTTTTACTGATAGCCAAGCTAGATTCCGATTACTGTTTCGAATGGAATGAAAAGAAATCAAGAGAGCTGAATTCGAAGTATATATATAAGTGAATAAGTAAGTGTTCCAAATGTGGAGAAAAACAAGAAAATTTCTAAATAAAAATGCCGCAGTCTATCAAGAAAAAACCACAAATCTTCAAAAATATATAACAGGTTGATAACATCTGAAAGAAGGTATACGTTCCCATATCCATGAGAAGAAACATGTGGCTCACATCATGGGTCGTAGATTTCAAAGAATTTACTGAAATAAATCGTTGGAAACAACAATGAATATATGGGTAAAAACGAAAGCATTTCTTGAAAATGCGTTTGCGAGACGGTCAGTGATGGAAGTGGACTGCAATAAATAAAGGATTTCGTTTTTACTTTGCCATCAGTCAAATGATATGTGATGAAATCGGCCCATACATAGACGTGTTAAGACACGCCTAAAGAAGCTATTGTATAGCGAAACACGTGTTACGTTTTTGTAAGACAGTCTAGTAAAAATTTCACCTTGTTCGATTGATGACCTATTTATTCTGAAGAAATTTATATTGAATATAGAGTAAAGAAAATAAGTTTTGTCTAATTTCAAACTGTTTTCGGTTTATTAGACCATTTTCAAGTAACCAATACAGCAAGGTAAGACAAGTACTTGAGTATACACTGATAAGGTCAGGTACCTTTAATATTGATGTTTTGACTTGATGTATTAGTTACTTGAAAATGGTCTAATAAACCGAAACCGATCGTAACAAATAGTATCTGTATATATTCAGTTCAGGATATCACAAGAACCTGAAAAAAGCTGGTGCCAATATTTTTTTTGGGCATATGAACCTACTTGCTAGTTTTCGTCCATTCTCGTAACTGAAAAAAAACGTAAGATATTTTATTAGATTTGCACCTAGTTTCACAAATCAAAAACTTTGAGTTTGTAAGGAAAATCATGAAGCATCACTTAAAGCTCTGATTTTGAAACAGTAAATAATTTCATCTCGCATAAAATTCAAAGTAGTGGAAAATCAGCAAAAAAATTTCTCTTCTATTTATAATTCGTTCATAACAAACATTATATCAAAGTGTTAATTTGTCTCATCGAATATTAATATTTAGGTTTTTGTATGTGGAAAAGACAATTTTCAATATAAGTGCCATAGTCCATAATCATTCGAAAAAAGTCCATTCAGTATCTCAATTACGATTTTATTTATGTTTCACTTACAGATAGGATAAATTTAATGAGATTCGTTTTCAAACTTTTCACACTGTAAGCGTATTCATTATCAGACAGATGCATTATACAAAAGTGCTTGTCACATAACGGGTACCAGTTGTTCCATCTGGAAAATTGCATTTAAAATGCTAATCTTAAAACTACTAAGCACTCTAGGTATATAGAAACACTTTCGATCCACCCGTACAGAACACATCATTTTGGAAATGAATAAAACGGTTTCAACATTTCCACATACTTGCTGAAATTTTCAATCAAAATTTATTTGTTTATAAATACCTGCCATTTTCTGGATAGGAGTAAATGTGAGAACTAATGATGAATTAGAAAGCTTATCTTCTTTTCAAAGAGACACACAATTAATATGAATGAAATATTATGTAAGTGGCTTTGACAATTATTTTGTTGAACTTCCAAAAGTAAATTCAACTTCAGCACTATTCTACATTTTACTGTCATTTTTGTATTAAAAAATCAATTAGGTTATTGGGTACGTTCTTGAATTTGATTTGGAATACCCAAACGGATGAATTTTTCACAATATGAATGATACCAAAAACTCTAGAAACACAGGAATAATTCCGTTTACCTATATTGTTCGATTGATGACCTATTTATTTTGTAGAAATTCATATTGAACATAAAATAAAGAAAATAAATTTTTAAAGAAAAGGTTGGTTGGGTAAGAGAATCAAATTTTTTAAAAAAACAATTGTTTTCTTGCCGACGTTTCGAATTTATTTAAGTTCTTCTTTGAAACGTCAGCAAGAAAACAATTGTTTTTCAAGAAAAAATTGATCGTGTTCCCAACCAACATTTTTTCATAAAAATTATTGGATCACTAAACTAGTTAACAAAATAACTTCTGTTTGATTTATACTGTTTTTTATTCGTTACGACCGGTTTCGGCTTGTTGAATCATTTTCAAGTGAACTGATGCGTTTTGACATCCTTAAATATACACGTATACAGACAGTTGCCTGCAACTAATTATCCCAAAAACCTACTTGTGGATTTTTCCAGCTAATAATGAATTCTAAATCAGTTGTCAAAATCCACAAATTCAAAAGGAGAGTGTCGCATAGTTCTAGTTGATCATGAAAGGTTTTGAATTTGGGTTTTTTATACAATTTATTCATTTCCAATGCTAACAAAAAAAGGGAAGTAAAACATGTGCTGATATCCAGTTGCCTAGACCGGATTCTTATTGAAACAAAATCATTAGACCTACCAGTGTGAAATTTCATGCCTAAAAGTCAAATCATGTGAAGATGGAGATCGATCAGGAAGACCAGTTTTTGTATATACCATCATAAATACGTATGCAGTTTTTCATAAGATTTTACTAAACCGTTGAATTGAGCTGAAGTTAATATTTAGATCACTTAATATTTTATCACTCACAAGAATGATATCTTAATGTAAATAGTAACGGCGTTATAGTCTAAAATGTTGTATAATTGGAGACGACAGAAGTTTTGAAGGCCTGAATTCATCATTTGTTTTTCAATGCAGTTGCTGAAATTATACCATGAGAGTGATAGCAGATGTCATTCAAAACTAAGTTATCCGTTTCCCATCTCAATATCTGGAAACTTTTGTAAACTGTTTGGAAGCTATCTATTTCAGTCTAATTACTGCAGCCCCGTGAGATTATCTCGTTTTCCATATATTCATTTCTCTCATTTCAACAAATTTGTTCTTTCTACTAGTTTATTCAAGTCATTTGTTGGATGTTTTCCATATTCTACTGGACATAATTTCATAATAATCAAATGTCATCTAAGGTCTTCGTTTCACAGCCTTACTTTGTTCAGGTATCCTTCGAATATGAGGAGCCCGTTGGGTAACCCAGTAGGCTGTTATTCTGAGTGAATCCCTGCTGCGTTGGAAAATATACTCAGTTCTTTCCTAAGATGGTTTTATCATTGAGATATTCTCTTGTGTGATCCTAAAAATTGTCTTACCTCTAATATTGAAATAGTTCATTTATAGCTCACTCATCAGCTCTTTCGTTTCTTATGATTCCCGAGTGTATTCCGTCATTCAGTTCCTTCATTTCTGTACTGCACTTTCAGATCATACTTTATTCCACTTTCTGGATCTGCACATTTATATGAAGTATCCAAAGGGAACAAATTTTGTTCAATAAAATATGATACACTTGATCAACGAATCAAATATATTTTGGATACATTTTCTAATGGCAATCTTTTCAGATAGTTCAGATGGAGGATATTATAAGGTCTTACTAGAGTCACAAATTTCCATATGATTCTATAGATAATAAGTTAAATTAGTTCGACAAGTCTTCATACCCTGAGTAATAAAGCGTAGCTTACCGGAGTTCCTCCTATACTTTATAGTCCCACTGACTTGCAACTTCCTAACTCCAAAGCTCACGTAAGCTTTCTCGTTTAGTTACTAATTTGAACATAAAGCAAATAAAGCTCTCGGTCTTGTCTTCTCACGACTAAACTCTTACGACTAACTTTAGATCCATCTTAGTCCAGTTTTTGATTAATAACGATGAAGCGTTGGGGGATGTGAACCGCACGGCCTTTGATAAATTCACAGGGAGTCGACGTATAATACTATCTGCATTGGTATATGCGACTATAGGCCTGAATTTAAGGTGAACGATTTGTAATGGAGATAGCTTCCTGTCATTGAAACATTCAAGAAGTGTTTATGTGTGAGTGAAATTTTAGTAGATGCGGAGATCTCGAAATGATAAGATCTCCAAAAGAAGATGAATGGTGACAAAGTTGTAGAGCTTATTATCATTAAGAAGTTGAAAAATATGAGCTAGCCTTTTTAATTCTAGGATGAGATACATAAGAAAAAAATATGTTGTCTTGTTATTTAGATATAAACCAATTGACAAGATTGCTATAAAAGACAAAAATAAGTGTTGGAGGGTGCTTCTTGAACTTATTGCTGAATTTCTAACATAGTTTTTGAAACTTTTAGGGTCATATTTAACGATGACACGAAATATGTTTCAAAATTTCAAATTTTGACAATATCATGTAATATCAGAAATGAATAGATATTTTTCATTTTCAGAAAATATGTCTCTCTGCATAATTTTCATTGTAATAATATTGTTCAATTGTGGTTAGTTTAACATGATGGGGATAATGTTCTCTATCAAATTCAAACAAGACTTTCACTGGCCAAAATAACTTTGATTCATTCACTACATGTAATACTAACGATTATTTTGTGATTTTTGGTGAATTTGTGTTTCACTAACGATGCAAATACGTTTATGAATAGAAAATGTCATAGAAAGTCATCACTGCGCGATGTGAGAGATCTTAATTGTTTTGTCGATAATTGAATCATTCAATGAATGAAAAGAAATTATTCAATTCATATGAGTTCTTCCTAACTGTTTACCCCCATAAACAATTCCTTTTTTTGATTATATTTATAAGGCGAGTCACCTTCCTTTCCATTATTCTAGAGAATTTTTGAACCCCATACCAATTAACGTAATCTTTCAAAATAGCTATACCTCTATCCATATCAAAAAATCACAAACTATCATTCTGTTATGAGGAAAGGCCCCATCATGGTGAAACCACATATTCGAAATTTGACTACATCAATTATTGACAAAAATTATTAGAATGAAGTTTCGTATACGCTCATTTTTGTAGAATTTTCAGTTATAATACGATTAGTCTTAGGAATTTGGACGAAATATTGTTGGATGTAACGCTAAAAACTCCCTAAGTACAAAGTAGATAGTTGGCAACGCCGAAAATGAAGAAGTAAGTTAGACATGTTAATGAGAGGTTGTAATAGTCGTATAATAAAATTATAAACGTAATAAGTCTCCTATTATTAAAATATACAGTGTGTAACAACGAAAACTTAACAGAGCCGTTTTTGAATATAAAAAGTAAGATTTTTAAAAAAAGCCCGGACACGTCGATTTCTAACTGAAGGGGG
>WOGO01006192.1:0-11908 GCA_015342085.1 Leptinotarsa defecta
TTTCGTTGTTAACAAAAAATAAAAATAACTTTGCACCAAAAACTGTGAAAATTATTTTACTTTTCAAAAAAATTAACCGTGGCTGACACCATAGTTGTGTGATTCGTAATATTACAGGCCTTTGAAATAAATCGTTGTATACAGGATGATGTCTATTTATCGTTTTGTCAATTTTTTTTTCGTAGTCCCCATTAAAAAAATCGGTAAAAAAATAAAACTTCACTTAGATGGCCATGACCTCAAATCTAGATGTATTTTTAAATGATGAACAACTTTTCTGAATAACACTTCTCGAAAGTTTTCAAAATAAGAGTACTTTACTCTTGTCTCAAAATCAAATATTTGAAGGCTCCTCGTATATCATGTGTGTTTTACTGTATTTTGTTGGTGCATGTTGGTGCAAACTTTCATCAAGAATAACATTTTGTCGTAAAACCCTTAATAAATAAGTTTCCCATATGGTGCATACTTTGAAGATGACACTGTATAACCACAACAAACAAAAACCTAGCCAAATCTAAAATATCGGCTTGTCAATTTCGAAAATCCAAGCAAGTGTAAACAATAATGGAGAATATAAGAGGTATCACTATCCACCAACAAAATTTCCCAATTCCTAAGACGTAACAAATGTGGCAACGCAGCTACGCAATGTAAACCTAGGAGGCCGTGCACATGTGTTGCCACATGGGCTAAAATTATACGGCAGGGGTGGTGGGGACCGCCTGCCAGGCTCCCAGATCCCAGATGTATTTTAGGAAAAGACAAATTTGGATAGAGGGGTAGTCCACCAATCGAGTGCAAGGCACCATTTTTAGAAACTCAGCTACCTAAGAGGCGACAAGATGGGAGGTGAAGTCAGTTCTAGTTGCAGAGCCGTCAAGTGTGGTACCAAGGACGAGAATCGAAGTCCCTCAGGTTCCGTACTTCCTTACTATCCCATAGTGATTTCGACTTATGGAATGTAAAGAAGTATGGAGCATCGATGGCTTCTTATCATCACGTTTGGAAAGTGGACCTGTGCGCGTTCCTTGCGGAATACCTGAGACGGAAAGTGAACGTACAGTGTCGCCGGTGTTACGTATGTGCGATGGGGGGTTATGAAACACGAGTGTATAGGATAGGAAACTTATGATAGATGCTCGTATAGTATATTAAAGTTGTGTATATATATTTTCTACGCACCAGTGAAAGGTATCGCTGTGTAATTTCTCTATAGAAAATAAAAACGCCGATCACCCTATGGCAATGGATTGGATTGACTTCATTTGAGAACATGGTATGGGCTATTGAATGGGGAGACTAATTACTCCTGTATCAATATTGTTATTTAGACAGCAAATAAGATATATTTATCAAATTCCGTTGAACTCCAGAATATAATTTGAGCCTCTTTTAAATTCAGTATAAGGAACTTCACATTTTCTCTTCTTATATTACTTGAAAAAATCGTTTCGGAATTGAATTCGA
Organism: Leptinotarsa defecta; assembly: GCA_015342085.1. NCBI lineage: Eukaryota > Metazoa > Arthropoda > Insecta > Coleoptera > Chrysomelidae > Leptinotarsa > Leptinotarsa defecta. The sequence goes on from WOGO01006192.1 coordinate 1,471, forward strand.
TATGATATTTTTTGATATTAACAAAACTCAAAGGAGTTAGCACCTTTGGACCAACAGAGTGATTTTTATAGTTTTGAAATATGGAATTTGTACATTTCATGGCATTTTGATTTGTTCCGATTTTAATACAAACCATTTTCAGTATACTGTTAAAAATGCAATCAGACATATTTGATCAACTATCAGAATAACACCGATTGCTTCATGAAACTAAATCAATCATTGAACAAAATGAGGAAATAACCTATGTTAACATATTACAACAGTACTTTCTTTAAAACCTGTAAACGATACGTTCTTCAGCTATTACGTAATACTAAATGATGAAACTTATAAAGAGTTTGTAGAAAATGTATTCGCGAAGATGTGGTTATATTTCAAGAGGTAAACTGTTTTGGGTGGTTTTCGGGTTTTGCCGTGGTCTTCTTTGATTATAATCTCGAAACGTTTCGACTGCAACTGCGGCAGTCATCTTCATTGGCGTGATCCAAGTAATCTCCTTGACGTGTGAACTGAAACTTGGAAACCATACAAAACATTACCACTGAATCTACAACCCAAGTGCTATCGATAGTATTTTTTTTCCTGTGGCTATTGAAGAAACCGTCAGTTGTTACCGTTTCGTATTGAAATAAAAGTTAAAATGACCCATAACTCACAACTTTGAAACTTGCCTATTCCAAAACTAGGTGACCTCTTGAGATGGCTCTTATATTTTCAACCGAAATCAAGTTATGAACGTAAACGGATACAGATCTGCACCTTTCGTAGTCACTTCGGGTGTTCCACAGGGGTCACACCGGGGCCCATTGTCGTTTTCATTTTTCATAAATGACTTGAAAGCTTGATTTTAATATTTAATCAATCTTTTATATGATGATGACCTGAATTTTTTTATAAAAGGAATCACAATAAGAGACTTTCTGAAAATTCAGCAAGACCTAGAAGAGTTCGTTGAATACTGCAACCGTAACAAGTTGAAACTTAATATGAGAAACTGTGCTTGTATTTCAGTCTTCAGAAATAACACTTCCCTAATTTTCCAATACACACTCGATAATTGAGTGACCAAATAAAAGGTTTGGGTATATACTTCAACTCTAAAATGGGCTTCTATTACCATATCGAACACTTTTTTCTAGGCTATATAAAGACTTCAGTAATGAAAGAGCAATATAAATTGTTTATTATGTATTCGTTCACAGTATGTTAAACTTTAGAGGCGTTATATCGAATCCACATTATAATTTCAATGAGGCAAGCAAGGCTTCAAAACAAATTCGAGAGATTTCTTCACTTAATACTGTGATTATCTCTATATGTTTCCTCTATGTCTTTATTTGATCCCCAAAACTTTCGAAATCATTTTCAATCATTCAATTTTTGTTTCATAATCATTAGTAGTTTAATTGCTATTTATGTATTTGGTATCCCAGGCCAGGTTATTGACTGTTACTTGATGCAAATCACAGATAAGCAAATTCATAACTTTATAGGTGCGTTTTATTTATTTTCAATCGAAAGTAAACTTTGAAAATTTTCCACGTCAAAATAAGTTTTCAAACGTCAAACTTGTTCATTGAAGTGACATTGCGTTTTGAAATATATTGTTTTTAACAAAAAATAAAGATGAAAACATGGACTTGAGAACTGAAAACGATTGTGTACCACGAAAACTTTTCAATGTGGTGAAAAAAAATTAAATTCATCGAAAGTGCCTCACGTAATTAAAAATTAGGGTAATTTAAAATTCAATTAGTTTTATTTCTCACTATTTTGTGAACTTTTTCGTGGTGTAGTTGCTGAACGTTGGACTCAAGTCACTATTTTTTTTCATTCAATTTTCCAACTATTTGAATTTGAACGAAAAAAACCAAAATGGAGAGTATTTTTGATGGTTTTCAAGGTTGGTATTTCAGAATATTCCTGTCATAAGTCATAGAAGAAGAATAGTATTCTACTCCCTAAAAAATATTATTATTGGCTCGAATAATTAACGACAAACTTCATTCTCACGAGTAATGGGACACATTTCTCGTTCGTTGAATAATATACTATTACACAATATTTATGGCTCATTTATTGAACTAATTAGTAAGGGTGTCAATTGTGGATATATGTTACATACAATAATTTTAAGAAAGCTGTTGACCAGATGGACTATTGTTATACATTGATATTTCCCCATTGTTATACTATGTGTATATTTGCTTTCAATACTGTTTATGTACATTTTGAAAATGAACAATTCAACTATAATAACCACTGAAAATTTCCCTATTTTATTGAAAATAATATATCTAGCTATTCGACACAATTCAGGAACTGTGTGCAAGAAAGGAAATAGAAAAGGAAATAGAACTCCGGTGTTATGAAGATGGTGACCCTGTTCAAGATTTTAAAAATGTTTTGTGTCGATACTTTAAAATACGTACATCACTATAATAATTTATGAGGCAGGTATCCATGAAGTATCTCATTATGATTTTCCATTAATAATAATCCTGCTTGCTATTATCTCTCGGTTATTAACCCACTCAGCTTTTTTTACCTTTCAGAACTAGACTCTATTTCAAAAAGACTCATTGAATTGAATCCGAAATTAATGCAACTACTCAAAATAGTTAAAAAAAAATGGATATTAAGATAATAAAAAATATTAGAATCTTGTCATAACAGTGATATTCTGCAGGGATTTATATTGGAACGAATATTTCTATCATGTATGTGTTCAGAAGACACTTTTGAATCAGAAGTTATTTGTCAAAGTGGTAAAACAATCAATGACGATCTACAAATTTCATACATAATATCATTGAATTTCTTCATTTTTGAGACTAAACAGAGTGTGATTCGCCAACAGAGAAATCATTCGATTACGTTCAGGTAGAACTCGGTATTGAGAATGTAGAAGCAATCGTTTTGGGTTTGTATGGAAAAATGTATAGTAAAACATACTTCTAGGCATATTCAATTAACAGAATCAAAAATTACGCTGCCCTCATAAGCCAAAAAGGCGTATCTCAAATTTCCTTGTTAATAAATTTTAAATAAAATAATAATAAAATAATAAATTTTTGAACCGCACCTACATAGTCAAATTTTGTTATGTTTTTGGAGAATACAATAAAGATTGACACGACAATGACATGGTAATTAACTTGTCTTACATAAACTACTATTTTAGTTTTAAACTGAGATACGGCTAATTTGCTAAGGAGTTGTGAACAAAAATCTGAGATACGTGTCTTTGCGCTGCGATTAACGATTCTGTTTCTTACCACATGGACTTGGATAGGAAATTGAATAATAAATAAAAAATTATCTAGAAACGATTCATTAATAATGTGATACATGAAGAATACGCTACATTTGTGGAATATTAAAAGAATTTGTTAGAAAATAATACAGATCTTCAGATGATGTGGTGCTGCAGGTTTTTCCGGGTTTTCCTGCAGCTAAAAAATCAAATGCGCCACTGGAATTAACGAAGTCGCCCCGGAAAAAGTTCAAATGGGAGTACAAGAAATGGATTTTGAGAGACTTGCGACATCCCATTCTGTAGTAGTTTTCAAGTAGTTCTTCTACAAGTGTTTCGTAATTTTCTACTTTCTTGTTCCCTTAAAACTCCGGTGTGTTAAAACATCCTGTAGTTGATACAGAAATAAAATTATTCCATTAATGTTTGACAAAATGGCAATTTAGGTAACTAATCACAAATTTTTTATTGAGATATATTTTAGAGAAAAAAAATACTATAGTCATTTCTGAAGAGCGATTATATATTTTGAAATGTTTTCAAATAAACTATCATCATAATATAATAAATATAGCACTACATTCTTTGAACGCAACTAGTCGATAAATACTGTTTTCTGACCATTTCAAATAAAAAACCTTTGAAGCACTAATTTCGTATTTGTGTCATCTATTGCCATAGTTGGCATAGTATCAGTATTATATATTTTTAAGGATTCTTCCATACTCTTCTGTTCTTTGAATATTGGGAAACTAATAAGGCTATTCTGCAAAAGATGGTGCCACAATCATAGATTCTTTATAATATGTGATTCCATAAATAATTCCTAATGTACCCATAAAATCGGTAACATTTGGAAGGTATTTGAAACAAATACAGATACATAAAGGCCATTTTCATTAATATAATTCATAACATTTTTTAAAATTTTTAAAACAAAGTTCCCTATGGCATGGTTTTAGGTAATTTCAAATAATAACACCTTCATTTTTCCTCAAAACTAATAACCGTGTTGTCGATTAATTAATTTTAAATTTGATGTAATTGACATTGCGTTTTCTCATTGATTTGCTTATATACAAGCAGATGTCTCTGATCACACTTGCACCATAACAGTTCTTATTTGTTCCATACTTTTAACATAGACAAACAAACACACTTTTTTCAAACTGAATCACATGACAGCTGTCAGTGTCAATTGTTTGTTGTGTCTATCTTTGTTCTTCAACCACATGGCTTCTACCGATAATCCATAATATTCAAACATATAACGATATTTAGTAACTCAATTCAATAATTTTCTTTATATTAGTGTAATGTGTCAGTTATATTAATGTAGTGACTTGTTCTATTGTATTGACATGTTTCAATTGTACAAATGTAACATTCTTCTCTACACGGCCATCCCCACTAACAGTAAGTTGAGCCCTTTGTTATCATTTTATATTGTACTATCATCATACAAATTTTGTAGCTCTTCTTTGACGATGATAATAAATTTTATCGAAATATTGTCCTGCGGTCCTCGATTGAAAACAAAATGTGAATAACCAAGACATAATTGGAACCACTATTGGTGTCACATCCAACCTTTTGGTGGTCAGACAACACCTATCGCGAATATCCTGAATTTTTTGTTTCATTATGATGTAGCAATTTGAAATTCACTAAAAATCAATAAAAAAATGTGTACCATGTATTTAGTGTAGAATCGTACTTTGAAATATGTTCAGAGACGTTTATCAAGAGTTTTTTCCAGAATTATTTCACTTTTCTGAGTAATATACAGTATTTTGTCTTCATCCATAAACAGAAACGATGACTGATGACTGTGTTGAGCAGACATACATAGGTACTAAGAAAATAAATAGTACGAACTGAAATTCGAAGTACTTTTTCACCTCTTCCATATTAGGAGCTGACAAATTATTGTAACTACTTTCCCGGCTAATTCCACGACAGATTATATTACATTATATCCTATATCTGACGCGCCTCCTTGCTTGGGGAGGCGCAATATAGGATGACGGCTCTTCCTAAGCTGTGTGTATCCTGCCGAAAGTATGTATGACTCTGATTCACTCCAGTGTCTCAAACGGAACTTTCGTGATACCAGGCGCCCTTCCGCCGTAGAAAGCCTTATTACATAATGCGAAACTCTGCCGTGATGTACCTCTTTTTCTTAGCCACTCGCGGGACCCTTTATGGCCCATGAAGTAATCGAAGAATCCGATCCTTGAGTCTACAGAGGAGATGGACGTCGACTAAACGACTGCTTTTTCTGTAACATCGGAGCAAGAGAACCTAGGAGTGTAGGTGGTGCAGCCAAAAAGCGACTTACCGTAAGGTATCTTATGGATTTGTCACCAAATTCGTAGATCAGCAAATGCTCTCGGTCAAACAATCACAACTAGAGGTCTTGTATGGCTGAATTTAAATGCAGCTCTGTATTTTCCAGCCTGGATGGCTGCACCATCCAGGAGATGATAGTGGGTGCATGATAGTTGGCACTTTGCTGCTATAGAAAGGGCGTTTTTCTTGATTGCGTCACAAAAATCCTACTTCCCAAGCCATGAATTTGTGTTGCTCACCTACCTGACGAAGTTAGTTGCAGACTGACTGCCTATCAGATTCCTGTCAAACTTGGAATGGATTATTTCTCGCAAAGAAATTCAGCTCCTGATAGCAGATCACTCTGTGTGCCTGATGCGGAGCGAATCAGCTGACCTAAATCACTAAATAAAGTAATCGGCTTCATTAAAAAGCTAGATCTATTTGGTCGAGTTTGAATAGGTGTGTGCCATAATAAATCACCACGTGATGTACCTGATAGACATTTGTTCAAATTTGTTCATAGAGGAAATTCGACCATTAGCAATTACCTACAGACCGGTTTCGGATTCGTCAATGAAGATGAATCTAACTAAGACCGTAAAATTAGTTGGTACTAGATTTCATTGACGTCACACTTCAGTTGAGACTGGTGGACAAACCTGTTTCAACTAAGTTCATCTAGTACTTGGGGCTTTGTTCACGGGATGGAACTCCTGGTACTTCATTATAGTTACAAGTAGATCCTGTCTCATGTGAAGGTTTTGTATATGCGGTGGACTGATGTTTTGGTCGGATATGCCAACCACTGACGAAACCGGTCTGTGGGTGAACCAATAGATTGATTTCAGTGGGGTCCAGTTGCTGCCCGCAGAACTACTTGTATGTCGGATATAGCCAAATGCCCGCCGTGGTTTCAGCCAGGTGAATGTTTCGAATTCCAATCCAAAGTATTTCTTTTTTTTATTCACGAACTTTTGTTGCATAAAAAACTCACCTAATTTCGTCCTGCTTGTAAAGAATTGGAGAGAATTCCTGAATCCAAAGAATATCGCAGTCGCACCTCCAAGGGTTGTGTCTCAAATCAACATGATTCATTTGTCGGAAGAAATCTTTGTAAGACGCATTGAGAGTTCTGAGCCCGTTACCCTCAAGAGAAAGGAATTTGAAATGTTTGTGGCTGGTATCCTTGGAAACCACATCAAAGGCAAGCTCACTGAATTCCTCCAGATTGGGACAATACCTTATAGTCAACTTTTCCAGAGCGTAAAGGTTGTAAAAGGCGTAATGGTGAATGCTGTTCAGGAACGGCAGTCCGTTCAGCTCAAGTGTTTTGAGAGAAGGGTAGTTTAGGTATTTCGCGGAGAGGTAAGTGAATCTGTTGAGAGACAAATCAAGTTTCTCAAGAGAATACGGAACATTTGGTATATCCGTAAAGTTATTGTCGGCTAAATACAACGAAACCAGCTTCTTGAATCCATCGAAGGCGTCGCCTGGTAGCACTGTGATATTCAAACCATTCAAAACTAGATGAGTGAGGTTAGGTGTCACCCCTAAACGGCCTGTGAGAGTTCCGGCTCTTCTGAGAGTATTTCCAAGGTGGTTGTAACTCAAATCGAGATCTCTCAACTTACCCATCGATTGAAATATCTTATCTGGCAGTGTTTCGATTCTGTTGAAACTCAGATCCAATCTCTGAAGGTTGTTTTGATTCTGGAAGATCTGGTGATCGAGTGAGGTGATGTAATTATCGCTCAGATCCAGTTCAGAAAGGTTTGGGAGCGCTAGGAAAAACTCGCTGTCTACCTCACTGATTTGATTCAGTTTTAGAATTAGTACATTCAAATTTGAACTGGAAAGTTTCTGGAGTTTCGGGTCCAAAACTCGGATGTTATTTCCGGTGAGATCCAGAAAGTTGAGATCGCTCTCTATTTGGTCAGGGATACTTTCAATATTCATTACAGAGCAGTCGGCTCTGACTTGGGGCAGACCTGTCTTCCTATCTGTCACTTGGTTGCAGAAACACTGAATTTCGCTGGAGTTCGAACAAATTTCACTCACTACTGATTGAAAACATATAAACAAACAGATGAATATTAGTTTCGGCATTGCGACTGAACGAAGCTTCATAAACACAACACTAAATTCACTCGTGGACTAATCATGGATTAGTTCCTTCTTCTGCGCTAGAGAAAATTACTTCTACCGTCTTATCAAGTGACAGACAATCAGATAAATAACGTGAATTCAATTGATAATACTATTTACCAAATATTCATTATCTCGGATTATACAAATAATACTCCAGTATTTTCCACCTCATCAATTCAATTGAATGTAGGCTTACTAGTGTGTCAAAACAGTCACAATAATATCCAGGATTTTTTTCGCAATATTCTCGAGTGAGAAATATTGGCTATGGAGTATTTTGAATATATTATACTGACTTGTTGGTGAATTGAGTGGGAAGGGTAATTTCTAGAATTTTTTATAGTAATAACTATACCTACCATGAATTTCATTAGTTCCGACTTCCATTGTCTAATCTATATCATACTAGTACTATGTTGCTGTATCGCTGCTGTTCCAATGTTTTAACAGAATCAGAATCAACGAACTTAGGCGTGCACCGTTATAGAACAGTGCTTTCATAAAATTGTTCTACAACGCCATCTAGTGGCGAGTTTCAGAAAAATTGATAGCCTAAAAACCTTCTTTATGAAAAATTACTTATACATGTCAAGTTTCATCATGATCGGTTGAGCGATGTAGAAGTTTATCACTTACCAACCAACCAAAAATAAGGTAGGATTGTTCATCAAATGAAGAAGGAATATTTGAATAAAAACACTTTTTTTTCAGTTGTCAAAGGACAAGATAAATTGTGGTTGTTTTTGACAATTGTTTATTGAATGAACAATCAAAATTTAAATGAAAACATTTTTTTTCCAGCTATCAAAGAGAAAGGTAGCAAATGGTAGCTTAATATTATCAACAAGTGTTGGAAAAAATTGTTAAACAACAAATTGTTTGTAAGCAATAAAATAATTTTTCAAAAAACGTGTTTTTTTAGAATTATTTGCATCGAAGATTATATTTCATAAACATAACAATTTTTTAACAATAGCAGATGGAGATTTTCAAAAATCATTTTCAGGTAGCTTCTGATCCTAAAATAACGAATGAATAGTAATATTAAAAAAACATTTCAATGAATAATGAAGCTTTTGAATTTTTAACCTAAGTGAATTGTTTTTAAGAAATTGAAAAACAATTTTTTTTTATTTTTCCAACCAGAATCTATTCTAAGATCTTTCAAAACTAGCTCCAGAAAAGTAAAAAATCTCAGATCCTTTATTACCTAATTATCACAATGTTCCTGTTTAAGGAAAAAAATTGTTAATTAACTGAGGCATAATTATCTGGAAAATCACGTTAACAATGTTTTAACCGCGGATTATTGGTCATTCATTTATCCAGTAGATGCCTGAATTTTTTCAATTTCTAATTTTGATATTCAATAAGTTGAAATAATATGTTTTCATATAGTTTCAAGAATTTACAAACAAATGGTATGAACTCACTTCAGTTCGTTTCAGTAAATGTTGAAATAGGTCACTATTCACTTCCTGATAATAGGAAGTTTGTTCAAAAATTTATTATGGAATGTTTCTGGGGTGAGTTCGTTAGGAGCATCTCTTATTCTAATCATGAACTCTAGAATAGAATGCGGTTGTATAACGTAAACTTCAGATTTCACCAATCCTCACAAAAATCTAAGGGTATCATATCAGGTAATGCAGCGGGTCATCTAGCCACTTAGGAGAAAATCCTCTGTTTTCTTTTACAAATCATGACCGGCCCGTTCATTGTTCAATTTTTTCAATACAGTCTAATTATTCATTTCAAAATAGTTAATCAGCAATTCTCAGTCGATTCAAGATGGCCAATAACAGCTATATTTTCACAAGTTATTTGTCATTCAGAATTCACATTGTACAGAATTTTCGTTGAAACCTACAATTGAACTTTAAAAAACAGTATATTCATGCAATCGTTTAACTATCATTATTCGTTCGTGCATATCTTTGATCTTGGTTAATCTACGAAACAAGGTGTGTTAAAAGAAGACTGATATATTGTCCTATTATAAACCAGTTATGATTAAAGATCCATGATTTGTGTTATTCATATTGTGAATGTATAGTTCTCAAACATCCTAATTTTCAACAAATATAATTGTGAGATTACTAGTGGGAATGAAATGTAATTAGAAATAATTACTTGAACATGCGTGTACAGACTTTTCTCATCTAAATTATTAAAACAGTAAGGAGTGGTTATTCTTGGAATAAGGCAATTATGTTCACACATTCAAATTGGTATGTTTTCTTTATAAAATAACGTGGTCTTCATATATAACAATACAAATTTGAAAATAATGAGCGAAAAATCATCGCTCCTTCGAAAAAATTAGGTTTATCTTAACAAAATTTATTATTCTGAACGAATCTATCAATACCTGCAAAACCTAGCATAGTCAAAATTAGGTAAATATCTCGGAATTTAAGGTATCCAGCTATGAACTCGCATGAACTTGAATTTTGACATCCTAAAAGTTGTCTCAAAACCTACATATGGTAGGTTGTACGCAACTATTAAAATTTCAAGGTCAATGGTCACAAAAATCGGTTTTTTGCGCTTTTTTTGGAAATATCTCATTTCCTATGGGTTTTTTGCTATTTGTATTCATTATCAATATTGTAGAATACAAAATTCTCTACAAATTTTGTTTAAAAAAAATTTTTATACGGTGAACCGTTTTCGAGATAGAGGGCGGAGAGCGCG
>WOGO01006193.1:0-11908 GCA_015342085.1 Leptinotarsa defecta
ATATGTATATATATAGAGAGAGAGAGAGACAGAGAGAGAGAATCACTCTACCACGTCTCAGAATAGTACTTTTTCAAGGATAAAACACAAGCTCTACAAAAATCCTCAAGGCGCTCTCAGAGCTGTGCCTGTGCGAAAGTTGCGATTCACATTGAATTTTAATCGCTGGAGATTAAATCCATTTAAAAAACTTCCTCAGAAAGTTTATTCCACATAAACACAGTTCTCCATATGAAAGAGTTATTAAACAATGAAGTTCGAGGAGTACTTAGTTGAACCTCAAAACGATGAGCATCCACAGTCCGTCTCATATTTCTGATATGTACCGCTCTTGGTGGAATCAAATGTGCCAAGTTACTTGAACACCTTACGTGAAAGTACTTTTTCTCTTTTCTGAATGGATTCAGCATCTTCAGGGTATGTTTGGGAGCAGAGTTCCATACATGAGAACAACACTCCAAGGAAGGTCTGATCTGAGCTTTATAAAGCATCAAAAGTTGCTGAGGTATGTACAGTTTTCTGGTTCGGAACAGCGTTCCAAGCTTTTGAGAAGGAGCCTTTGCAATGAATGTGCCAAGATATGTTGGTGTCCATTTTAACCCCCAACAAACTTATCGAAGCAGAAAGCGGAATTGTCTGACCTGACGTTATTATATCCGATACGAAGACATTCATCTTCTTGGAGAAAACCGATGCCTTGGATTTTTGTGATCCTCATTAGGATATGCAACCTCCTGCTGCCGGTGAAGATGTGCCTCCATAGCCGAAGTCCTGGAATCCAAATGGAATGACAAGACAAGTGTGCTGTTATCAGCAAAGCAATATATTGGATTTTTGGTTTTTTCCAATAAGTCGTTGATATACAATAAAAAGAAGGTTGGAGATAATACGGATCCCTGGGAAACACCAGCTTTGATGGTGTACTCCTCCAAACTAAACCATTGATTTTCTGGTCAGGTTCGAAGAAGGCATAGCTAGAGGTAGATTGAGATTATAGACTAAGCACGCGCTTTCTAGTACTAGCAAAGAAGGTAGGGTGAGAAAGCAATACCTTATCTGAGGTGAAACTCGATGAGAGCGTGATACGCTGTTTTAACTGTTTCTGAACCAATCTGGCTGTAGCCATTTTTACGGTATAACACCCCGAGGCCATTTTTTACTAAGGACCAATATGTGGTTATCAATTTTCTGATCGCCGTCAATAATCAAGCAATGGCTGAAAATAACGAAGTTACACAAATAAGTTACACAAAATCCCATTATACAAATGAATAAGAAAATTTAATTGCCTCAGAATCTTAACATCGAGTAGGCTTTAGGCACAATTTTAAGTTTGATGCAGTAGATATCGTAAAAATACGTTAGGAGTACGAGAAGTCACTGAGAAAAGGTTTTGATTTTTCTATTCACTCACTTTTGACTTCAAAAAGATGCAAAATGATGTTCTGCTCTGAGTAATGAAGATTTTTATTCAAAGTGATTTCTGAGATCTGAAGCATATTAGATGAGATATTCTGTTGACGTTATTCATGTAGAGATTCAAAAAATTCTAACTTACTTCAATTTGATCTCTGTCGGCCCATTCTTCCACAAAAAAACGTTTCATTGAAATGCTGACGAACAGCGAATGTATGGTGAGATCTTTCATCTTTTCGAGATGTCAACTTATTATTATTGTAACGGTCACTATGTCCAAGAACTGTAAGGGATTCTTTTCTTCTATAACAACCAAAAACAAACCCTTCACTAGACGAGTGATGATGGTTCGAAATTAAGTTCATAGAAAAATCTTGCACAGCTGAAAAACAGGTGTTGAATAATAAATTTTGGTTATTTACCAGCCTTTGAATATCTCGCACTAATACAAATTATCTCCATTCAATACACGAAATTTCATATAGACATAATCGATGGAATTTTACCTTCTATAAAAAAACTTGCAACCAGTCTAAAACAGCACCTTCTATAGTTTATTTTTCTACTATTAAATTTGAAAACTTCCTTTCCAATCGTAGCAATGCTGTTATGAAAAACTGTGCAGTAATATTAGTGACCCTACACCTCTTCTTTTGAAAAGTTCTATTATCGAAACTCATGTCGCTATTGAATAAACAATTACGAGCAAAATGATGAGTCAAATTGTCACAGTCAGAATATTGTGAGATAATGAATATTGCAGATGTAGGTACTACTTAATTGTTCATTACACATATCAATTTCCAGGTGCTAATTTGGTAACAATTAAGTTATTCTTGATGGAAGTCGTGCTTTATGACATGAATCGATGATAATAATAATTGTTTTCAATAACATTTTATCGCTTGATTTTCACTTAACAGTTTGTGAAATCACACGCCAAACGTGCAATAGAATTTTCTGGCTCATTATTACTAAACTAAATCCATCACAGTACTTCCTATTACTTCATATATATTAATAATTGGAATTGCATCGACTTCAAGTACTCAATTATGATAAATCATTTCAGGTACAAACCCGTCAAAATGAACATTTTATAAAAACTCCCTTGATTTCCGAACTAATCTTACGAAAATTTTTCATTCATTTTCCACTTTCATCTTTGAACAACTAGTTCTATTCATTGAGTAAATGCTGGAAGTTTTTATTTCGAAGCATTATGAAACATTGAGTTTCAATATGACATAATATTAATCAATTACTCACATCTTCTTTGCCAAAATATACTTTGCGAATGTTGAATTGGTTTTCTGATTAGAAAAACTACTTATAAATTATTTTTTTTATTGAGAAAAGTTCACTCCTTTCAATCAATTCGAAATTTATAACAAAATCAACAAATCAATTCATACATTTCTGATCCATCCGACACTTTGTTTTCCTTGTCCTTAGTGAATTTGCTTAAATTATCATTCGTTTCATCAGCTACATCCAAATATTTTTTGTTTTCATAATTTTCATACTAAATTTCACATAGAAAATCATGCTGAAGATTCTTCCTTCCAAAAAATGTATGATGGGTCCGATCCGTAAAATATGAAATGAAAATATTGTTGCAAGAATTGGAATATTTAAAAAGTATTCTGCAGAAGGCATGATTACTTCAGAAAATTTGTTTCAATAGTGAACGAACAGAAAGGTCAATTTTCCATATAACCAATATTATTGGTTTTCAATTTTCAAGGATTTTTAAATATATAGTCAGCATTTACATATTTTATTTGAATCAAAAACATGTGCTTGATTGTTTTTCATCTTCCAACAATTCAAACTTTTTAACTATTTCTACCTCAATAAACAAATTCAATACAATGTTCATTTCAATTCTTCCATTCCATCGGCAACTTTCCATGTATAATTCAAAAATTTATTCACACTGCTTCCCATAAAAACAATAAACTCCGACTAAAATTACCAGCACATAGTAAGAGTGATGTGAAATCTCAAAGCTCGCAATTGCAATTGTCGTGACCATAAAATAACACAACTGGTTCATATCATAATATGCGCATCATTCTATACTATGTGGTAAATTTATGTAATTCAAGGTTATGATGGTAGATCACCCCCGTTGAAGTCTTCTTCGTTCTTCTTGGCATCTCCCACGATCCTATCACCACTTTCACCAGTCTCATCACGGGCAAGTGTATAAATGAACGCATAGAAGATAAGCAGGCATTGACTTCGTGACAGCAGAAGTCTTACTTTTTGTGTTGGTGCAAGTGACTCCAAAAATGAGGGGATTTATTTTAGTGGTAAGTGATGTGTTTCATCACAAAGTTGAGGGATGGTTGACGGATGTAAAGTAGAAATTTCAGAAAAAATTATTAGAAAAAATATTTCGTTTCATGAATTATTTTTGTAATCTCCAGTGAATATGATTTACAAAAACACAAAATTTTTGTAGAGGCAAAAAAATCTGTAATAATCCCAAATTATTTTAATTACCTCTGCGAGTTTTGAGTAAGGGTTGAAAAACCCTATCAATATATGATTTAAAGTTGTTTTTGGTTGGATCAAGTAGTTTAGGCATGAATACATTCTTTTAAATGGTGAGTAATATGTTTTAATGAAATATGGCATCAAAATGAAATTAGGGGAATGGAATTGAGGGTTGTAATGAATAATTTTCACAATAGATATCAAAAAGTTCGAGTTTTTTTAATGTCATCTTCATTTGTTGAAGTTTCTATGTAGTTGTTTAGATGAATTCTCTACTCAAGAAGTGAAATCAAAGTAATGACCATCAATGAAATGGCATAGTTCCCAATGGGAAAATTCCTGTTCATGAATAAGATTCACAAGATTTATCTGCAATAAATATAGTTCTGATACGCATTATGAAATGTATTCTCTTCTAAAAATGTTTCATCTTGAAAGGAAACCGATTAAAGAAGATTACAAACTTCATTCAGTGAACATTCACATAAATAAATGAAAAAGATACAAATTGGGAAATGAAAAGTAATTTTCATCAAACATAATACTAGTTGAAAAAGTTGTTTCGTAACCTTTTTATATCAAAATAATCATTTGTAGATAAAATACAGATTTTCAGTGTTCTCATTGATATCCTCCTTTTCAAATTTGGGAAGGGTAAATTTTGTGATGAATTCGGTAGATATCTGATGAAAATCCATGATAACGTAATCAAATAGTTCATTGTGAGATTTTCAGTAAACAGTTCACAAAACAATAGCTTCTTCTGTCATATTCGTACTAGTACAGTAAAATATATGATGCGATTTTGTAACCTATCCAGTGAAAATCTCCCAATAAAATATTTCTTGAAAACGAATTACAAATTGAATGAATGGCATGGATACCTCTAATATGCAGAATTGCTCAACTCTGACACAGGAAATCAAACGATAATACTTTTCCTTCACAACTAAACAAGTTATAGTAATTTGATCTGATAATACCAACTTGACCATCGTAACGTTTTTACAAAACAGTGTTTTCACAGTTCTGGTGTGTGAAAAAGTAGTTTCGTCATATTTGTGTTTTCATTATCGACATGTTCAAGCACTCATTATTAAGTTATACAAAATATTCAACTATGCCCAAGGAAATCTTTCCAAAAAATCACAACTTCGCGGGTATTGATTGAAATGAAAGGTAGATTCAACACAATTTTATATCGATTATTTCAAACTGCAAGTGCAGTCGTATATTGAATACATTACAACTAAATTACGGAAAATATTTTTCGTTAATTCCATTTTTCCAAACATTTTTTGAATAATTACCCTATACATGAAGAAACGGAATTTATCAATTCATAAAATACACTGACCCCACAAATTCGTTCTATATATATTTTTCCGTATTTGCAGCCTTCACGAAGATATTCGAAGCATTTTTCTCGATTTTCTAAATGTAAATAAGGATCTGTGGAAGTCCTAAAACGCAGATTTTTTCATAAATACTCTTTATATTTTCCTACTATTTCCCTCTTTCGCAAATCTACCCAGCATTCATTAAAAAATATTGGGAAAAAATAGTTTTCAAACAAGTCTAAACACCTACGTATTACCATTTGATGCTTTTATTGGTTTTGTTTCTGAAAAAGGGCGTGAGTAATAATCACATTTTGTAAATTTTGGGATTGCTGACTTTTCTCTATCAGTTTTTTCAATGCCGTCACTTTTTCTTTCCCTTTTCAATTGACTCCAGACTTCATATTTTGCCGTGGAATATCTTCACTGAAAACTTTCAGTTGATTTAGAATTTACGGTCAGAGTTCACTATTAACATCCTAATGGTCCCATCCAATTTACATAATCTTTGTATGCATTCTTCATGCTAGGTTATAAACAAGTTACTTCCATTCACATTCACTCGTTACTTTCTTCGATGTTTTCCATAACTCTTTCTCTCGATTGGGAACAAATTATAATTGCTGATTGTTTAAAAGTTGTTTATTGTCACGTTTGGATTTCAACATTCTACTATTTCTCTACATGTTTGAACGGTTTATTATTTTCATTGGCTTGTTCAGAATAAAAATTATTTTTCGAACGAGTAAGTCGAATACAAAGCAACCGCAAAACGTTACCTTTCGTTTTCAATACACTACAGCTGAGATGCTTCATCGGAAAAGAAACTCTCAAAACTGTACTTCATCTGGGTTGTATCTCAGCATCTTTCAAATCTCTATTCACCCAGAAAAAGGATGGTTTATTATAGTTTCATTTCTTTGTACATCACTACAATTGAATTAAGTTGCATTTATTGTTGCTTGAGAAAATATTTCTATATCTTGATTGTATATCTGCGTCACTTAAATCGTAATTCAATCAGAAACGAGTGATTCATTGAATTTTCAGTTTCTCATACATCACAACGATGAAACAAACTTCAAGTTGCATTTTTGTCTTTTGGTAGTCTTGTTCATCATTTCCAAGTCTCCGAAGGGAATTCCGATCTCATGACTTTAACCTCTCCATTACACCCTTTCCAACAATCTTATTTCCTGTACTAGCAAATTTATGTGTGATTTCATCAAAGCTATCAATATTATTTTTGATTTACTTTATAGATATTACTGGAGTTTTTTCCCAATACCCAACCGTTATTTCAACACCTCGACACGTGTTTGGACCACCAAATGATCACCTTCAAAAGGAAGTTTGATCTTCCTCTTGAAGATGGTTGGGAGTATACTGATAGTTCTGAGATCAGAATAACTAGCTGGATCATTATTCTTGGGAATGGGTTTCCCATCAGCAGTTTTCCACAGGTCTGGAAAATATGATCGTTCAAAACAAAAATTGATGATATGTGTGATATATTTATCTATACATACATATACATAAATATAAAGAGGGCAAAAATCTGAGATTATGGCTGGACGATGATTTTACAGTCCGGAGCAATGTGACCTCTGTTTATGCGGGTCTCCTATAATGTTTTGCGTCAACTATTTTAGACTAGAGACATAATGAGCACTGCTCCTATCATGTAGATGAAAAAATAAACGAAATAGATACATTAAATTTAAATTTTTTAAATTGTGTATTTCTATATACGATTGCTGAAACATCTAAAGTATGAAGGTTGATCCAAAATAATGAAATAATGGTTGTGGTCATAAGGACCTTTCATAAAATATTCATATGCTTCAACCTCAACAACAAATTAACTGGTTGACAAATGGAAGGATTAAATTTTGATCCAATTTCTTGATTCTAGTTTTGACAAGTTCAGAATCAGTCACAACTTACCACTGAATAGAGTCTTTTGGAAAACGGTTAACTAACCCATGATGAAAATCACTATTGAATTGCAGAGATGAAACATTTATATTTACTTCTTGATCTTTCATCATGTGTCTTCCAGTTATAACACAGTCCAAAACTTCTCATTCAATGGTACTGATGATTTCATAGAAAATGTAGATTAAATTACTAAAAAATGCTCTTCCAGAAAATTGAATTGATTTGAAATGAAGTTTGAAAGTTCAGACTTCTGAAGAGATTCAAGTCTCAAATGATATTTCAATAATGATAATACTTTCCTTACACTTGAATCGAGATAGTGACATAAAAACATGAGAGATCAGATAATATACCTGTATATAAAAATGTTATGGAAAACTATTATAACGATAATGCCTTTCTAATCGAAATGGATTTTATTACTAGTCACTATGGCCCTAATTGTGAAGGTTGTTTTATTAATTTTCTATCCTTCAAGGACTTCCGTTCAAATTTAATTAGGAATGCAATGGTTCAGTATTTGAACTTGACTGTAAGCGTAAGCAGACAAAAATAACCAAAGCATAAAACATATGCTTCCCGAATTCCTTTTCTGAAGGCCAAGTGGGAGTACAATGAAAGTCCGGACTCTGATTCGTTTCATGATCTAATCTTCTTACCATTACTCAATATTTAAAATTCTAATTCACCGATCCGGGTTTCATTATGACTAAATGGACATGACATGACTATTTATTCTACGTGACAAAATACTGTTAGGAAATAATGAGCTAACATTGCTTATAATATAATCAAGTCAACATTGTTTAATTATATTCATTTGAAGTAGCTTCACTTGTACTTTTATATGACGTGACAAGTGGATGATACGAACTCAATAGGTGCAAATTAAGTAATTGATTTGTAGTGAATAATAAATCAGCACTGAATGGTTCTGCCTATCGAATTTTTCATTAATTTCGATTTTAGCTAGAAGTGCTTTCTGAAAAGGGTTCAATAATTTCAATGAAGGTACGACAGTTTATGAAAATATTTATATATTATGAATAGAGTTATAGCGTAACACTTAGAGAATCTTTGAATACTTTGTCTTCCAATTTGAATTCCTTCAATTGATCTATTTGTCTCTATTTGGTCGGTCGGTAGCCGGTCGGTTCGATGTGGGTGCTATGTTCCCTCACCCAAATCGACCGCCGTGTTGGTCGGTGAACGATCGATTTTCACTTGCTATCGTCCAACCCGTGATAAAAATCACACGTTAAAAGGTAAGACCTCGTTAGTCTTTAGCTCGCACAAGTTTGGACTTCTGAGGGTTGTCGTTAGTAGGGGTGCGATAGCTGGTTAACAAAAAAAAACAGATTATAAACAGATTTTTTTTCTTCGACAACAATTTGAGCTATTTGATATCCCATTTTTCAATATAATTTTATTCAAACAATTCTTGCCATATATGAATAATCTTATTTTGAATCTTGTAGACATCATCAATAAAGTTATGACGTCCTTACACAAAGAAAATGTTTATAATGTATGTGGTCTTACAACTTCAGATTCTTCAACCGTTCTATTCGTATCTATGAGTAAATCTTGTCAATTCTAGTCTTGAGTCTTGAGAATTGTATTTCTTCCCCTCTCTCTCGCTCGCTCTCAGCGTCTTCTAACGAAAGCACATCCAGTGGACGATAGCATAACGAAATTCAGAAAGCTCTTTCTGCATTTGGTAGAAATTTCATTTTTCGTCCAAAAATGTCATCAACACCTTTTTTGATGTCTTTCAAAGACGATTCACGCAATATTTACAGAAACTTCAAAACCATATAAAACTGAAACAGACAGTTCTTAAAAGTAATTTATAGATGGTCAGTATTCAAGAGCATAACTTGTAAATTTTGGAGTACCGCAAGGTTAAACTCTTGGACCTCTTTCAGTATTTTTATGTTTTTCTGATTTCCATCGATTTTTCGAAAATTTTACTATACTGGACTATGCTGAGGACCCAAAATCACATGACTGAACATTGATTTGTTGATGAATCTAAGGTTTGAGATGATACCATTTATATATTCAAAAATCTGAGATTATCGCTGAACACTGGTTTTAGAGTTTGAAGCCATGTGACCTCTCTTTGTGGAGGTCTGCTATAATATTTTGCGTCAAATATTTTAGACTAAAGACATAATGAGCACTGTTCCTGGATTGAAATTTCGTGAAAGACTAAGTATTTCCAGTCTGCCACGTTATTCGTGGTATTACCCTTGACACGGAGTGATGCTAAGCGCGTTAATTTGACCATATGTCCACCAAATCTAAGTAGTCTGTTTGGTTGAGATTTGAAAAAATTTGTAAGTGTTACCTCTTTCTGAAGGGAAATGATTATGAATCTCAAAAAAAAACAGATTATTCATGCAAAACAGAAATAAATTTATTTTAGTAACGAGAGACTTTTAGTTCCACCAAATATCAGAATGATATTTACGATGGCTACAAATATCACTACATATAATTTCTAAAACAAAATTTAAATCATTTCACGAATCTTTTCAATGAAGCTCAAGTTGTAGAACAGCGCAAATTGAACTTCAACTTTCATCGATTACTTCTTTTACAAAATTTTGTCTTCAATATTGAATATATATTAACAATAAATAAACTAACATTTTCATTGCTATACAACTATTCAATTCAATTCAAGCTATAGGGATCCTATCTATTTCTATTTCTATAAGTACAATTCCATAATAGTAGGCACTAAATTATCAGAAATATCATTGTATTGAAACAAAAACATTGTTGAGGTTGACCTCATCTGTTCAGTATGATTTCTGTATGTCACTGCAAGAGGCAGATTAAGGCAAGAATATCAGTCATTTCTGAAAATTTATTGGCTACAATTTTGGAATTATAGTACCTACATATGTACCAAAGTTACTTTTAGGGTTTTCTAACCGTGGTCTGCAGGCTTCTATGCTTAACATTTCGTCTACGGTAGACATTATCAAAGGTAACGGTCGAAGTGCTCAAAGCTGAGTTGAGAGCAACTCGAACATTTCGACCGTTACCTCATCGCCTCTGATAATGTTTGCCGCAGTAGTAGACGAAAAGTCAGGCATTAAACCTGAAGATCACTGCCAAAAAAAAACACAAAAATAGCTTAGACACAGTCATCCGTAGCCGCAAAATGTTACACTCTTTGATTTATTACTAATGTTTAATGTGGGAGATGAACTAAAAAAAGAATTTCAATCATAATTCAATGTTCGTGAAAAAAAAACAAAATTTGTTCCGGATGAAATTTTCCTCCCTTCTTTTGGAAGTACCCCTCTTTATCTCCTTCTTCAATAAATAGATTCGACATTGAAAGGATTATCCCTCAAATAAATATCGACTTACATTTTTGAGAATTCTTATAACATCATCATAGAAAGTTTTCCAGACTCTTTTTGCAAATATAATAATGATAATAATCACCATTGTTGCACAGGCATTGTCACTCAAGGATTGTTTTACAGTTCTTATGCATCTCTGTATGAATAGATTACCTTCAACTTCCTTCATTGATACATTTTCAATTAAAGACTGTCCCAATTGTACCTAACGTCAAAATTAGTAGAGAGGGTTCAGCATTCTCAATCAATCAAATATATTGAAGATTGGAAGTAGTAAAGATTCATTCGAGACACCAGACTTTCAGTAATGACTGTAAATGAATGTGAGACAATAAAACTGTTTTTTTTTTCAGAGTTGCACACTTGCACTATGCTGTGTTTACGGAACCAACGCGGGACAACTCGCTAAGCGTGAAGGTAGGTCTTCTTTCTCTTGATAATCACTATGAAAGTGAAAATCATCCTCTACCGGTTACATATGTACAATGGTTCGTATATAATCATCACGAGAATTTCGTACATCAGATAGAATGAGGTTGATGAGTGGCTATTCTAATTAGAACTGATTAGATAGCGGTAATTAGGAACCACTGAGATGAAATGAGACAAGTTATAATTATAGGAAAAAGCCGATACAGATATGCACTGATGAATATTGTTGGCAATATAGGAATTGGATCAATTGACTCTTGTTGACTTGATTTTTTCTTGATATCAGTCTCAGTTGAAAGCAAGAGACGAATAAGTAATACTTATCATCATGCTGCTTATCGCTCCAGACTGAAATCAATTTTCACTATAGATTACCCAAATAAAGTACATGAAGGCAGTCACTAGATAGTTTCTCGATTAAAAACCTCAGTCAATAAAGAATATAAAAATGATCAGCTAAAGAAGGTGAAAGTTTTGCACATAAAATCTATCACAAGTAATTAATTTTAAGGCAACCACCATTAACATCATTTTGAATTAACTGAGAACCGTAACTACTGAGATCCAATTATGTACAGTGTGATTTTCAAATATCGCAACCAAAATAATGAGGTCAACTCAGAAGACCTATTGAATACAAATACTTTTCCAATTGAACGAATTTTATCGTCATTCCATTTATCGAATTCAAAATTCTTTTTTCAAAACGTATTGACAAGAAAAATCGTTAATGCCCTTTCTGCAAAATACTGCTTAAACAAATGACTGTTTATTTCAACATATTTGCAAAAAAATATTCCAAGTGACATCAATTTTCCATTCACTTCTATCGAGGTTGTATTTTTGTTATTACGAGTAAGTAATTAATATAATGCAAATATTCATCGT
>WOGO01006194.1:0-11907 GCA_015342085.1 Leptinotarsa defecta
CCTCGTTAGTCCTTAACTCGCACAAGTTTCTCAACTTCTGAGAGTTGTCGTTCATATGGGGGCGACAGTTGAATAACGGAAAAACAGATTTTAAACAGATTTTTTTTAAACAGATGTTTTCAAAGAAAAGAGAATATTGACATTCACGAGTATATATTTGTATGAATTATAAATATCTGCCTACATTCACACCATTCTGCCGAACCCGTCAAAGAAAACAATTCAGATTGGAAATTGTCAACCACTTTACTTATAAAAAGTCCCCAAAATATGCTGCAGCAACAACATGCTACATGATGACTTTGGACTCTCAGTGAACATTGTACTGTGTACTACCCACTTTCAGTATTTTATTGTTTTATTATTTTAACATTGTTCTGTTTTTGACCTATCAATCCAAAGTTAATTGGTGTATGATCAATGAATATCTATCTATCATTCCTGAAATGACATCACGAAGTAAAACCAGTTACACTAAACGTTATGAAGTTTGAATTACAAAAATTATTGAGGTTCAACAAATCAGCCATTGGCATATATCCCAGACCAAGAACCCTATGATTCACTCATAATTTCAATATGTATAGATTTTCCACTATAATTTTCACGAGGTTAAAGAAGGCATTAATTTCCATCAGTAGACTTTACAACTCGAAAAGAAAAAATGATCATTATGCTTCAAACCGAAAAGTTTGGAGAGAAATTATGCTTCGTCAGATACATCAAAAGGTATCTATTGAGTTGACCTATGATTTTGAATGAATGTTCATCATCAGGATTTTCTTTTCATGACTATACGAATGGAAGATTGTGAAGGAAATAGTCTAGTGGGGTGGCACACCTAAGTTATAAATGCTCACGGATATTGTTCAGAACAGTTTCCATTCGAGAACTTAGTGAAAACTTCTTAGTATATTATCTCAGAGTAAATATAATGATTTATAAATTTCAAAAACAGACTCACCGTATATATTTCCTCAAAAACAAAACATAAGCACTACAAGAAGATCTTCAAGGCGCTCTGAGAGTGGTGCCTGTGCGAAAGTAGTGACTCAGGTTGGATCTGAATCGCTGGAGATTGAATTAATTTGAAAAAATTCTCTTAGGAAGTTCATTTCACAGAAACGCAGTTCTCCAAATGGAAGAATCACCAAACAGTGGAGTTCGGGGTGTATTGAGTTGAACGTCAAAACGATGAGCAGCCACAGTGTGTCACATATTTCTGATATGTACCGCTTTTGGTGTAATCAAATGTGTCAAGTCACTTAAACACCTCCCATGAAAGTATCTATAAAAGATAGACAAATCTCTAACCTTTCTTCGATGTTCCAGACCTTCAAGGTTGCAAGTTATGTTCGTGTCTCCAATCAGACGGATGTCTGTTTTCCGGATGGAATCCAGCAGCTTTAGGATATGCGCTAAACAAAGGGTCATAATGTACTTGTAATGCACTGCACCTTTGGTGTAGTAATGAATATTACTGGAGTTTTTTTCTAACACCAAACCTTTATTTTAATACCTCGACACTTGTTTCGATCACCAAGTGATGATCTCCAAGAGGAAGATCAAACTAATCAGTTTGATCTGGACATTCCATTTTTCTGACTTGTGTCAAAAAAAATTTGAAATATCACAGTAAGATTTTCATGATAAATACAGGTTTTGAAAACGAAAAAAGGTTGCTTTCCGAAACGTTTTTCACTTAAGGAAGCTAAGTATCAATATTAAAATTTTCCAATTGATTTTTTCAATTTGTAGGTAAAGTTTATGAATACCTACGGCAAGTTACTGACTAATTGAACTTTCCAGTAGTTTATATTACGCAGTTACTTTTCGAGGTCAACTTTTCAGTTTGCCCTCTACTACACATCAGCAGAGTCTCTATTGAGTCACCTTTCAATTTTTCAAATTGTGGAAAGATTTTAAACTAAAAAAAAAGTACAAAATATTGAGTCTTTCATAAAAAAATGTCGTTTGGAGAATATATATCATTCAATTTTCCCAAATACTTACTGAACAATACAGTATGTGAGTATATATTTTGTAACTTTTTCAATCCATGTGATGATGTTCATCATCTCCTGATGATGCTGACTCAGTGAGCGAAACGCTAATCACTGTTGTACATTAAACAGAAGAACAGAACATTAATCAACAGGATACATAACTATAAATTAATGGGGAAGACAGTTTTTGGTTTTCTACTACTCCATCTTGACACAGAAAAATGTGGGAATCTTCCAAAGAAACGAAGAAAGTAATCAATTTCAAAAGAAGTAACTTCATACATAGATGTGTAGATCATGAGAAAAGTAACTTTCAGATACAAATTGGGAGAAAAAGCCTTCCAGAAATAGCTAATTTCATATAAACTTAGAATTACTCGAAAGAAAAATTCTTCCGAAACAAATACTTTTATATGAACACTGAATTATACTGAAAACAGTTTTGTCTACTCAGTTCTTATTCCAAACATTAGTTATGAAAATGAATCAGATGTCATTCATAGGATTTCTACACAATACACTGAATGAAAAGTAATCCTTAGTGGTAGACATCGATGTTTCGCCATAACACACTTGCCTTAGGGCTCTTTAGGGCACTTCAGAGTAACAATCTGAGTAATATATAAAAAATACACTTTTCATTCATAAATTACGATTTTTTACGTCACAGAATAAGATTGATCTACTTATGTAATCGATGGCATCGTAATGACATTCATTCACCTATTTGATTGAATCCCAGCCGAGAGGAATCTTGTTTAAGTTGAAGAGGTGTTATTTTTAGGAATGACTAATTTTCTGCATCAAGATGGACTAGTAGAAAGCCAAAAACTTCCTTTCCCAAAATTTAGTCACTCCTAAAAATATAATCCTTTCGAATTAAAAAAAAATAGAAATTGATTTTTTGAAAATAATCATTTCCTCTAGAAAAATCAAATGTCCGTTTCTGAAACCGTAGAATGGTACGGCATGAGCTACTTATTGGTTTATAGCTCAATAAATACCTACCTGTTTCAAGAAGTGCATTCGAAAGTTTTGTTATAATGAATCGAAAATCATGAGTATTCCCAATGTATAATGTAATGAATCATATTCAGAACATGATTCTTATTCTCTGTAAACCATTTTTTTATAAGTCTGTATTCCAAAGAAAATATTTCAAATCATTTCACTCTGAAAACACGTAACAAAACAGATTGTGACGATTACTGAACATCTGTTCATTCTTCTCGTAATTTCTCATGCAAATTGCTAACGAAAAAATTTTGTTGATGGTATTAGCATTTATAATGCTCCTAATTTGACGTAACGATGTTCTTGAGAATTTTTATTTTTATGAAGAGACGCTGTCATACCTTCATCTTCTCATTTTCCGTAGATAATGTCTTCCTTCATTCCTGGTATTCATTCATGAAAATCTATAAAGGAATTGATTCAGGATATAAGTGAATCCTTTGAAGTTTCATTTGTTCTTCTACATGAATGATATTTGAGAAAAACTATCATTAGGAGTCTCTGTTAACGAAATGAAATCGATGTCTGATAACATTTTTATCTGTTTGTCTGTTTGCCTGCTCATCTGTTTGTCTGTGCCTTTGTACGTACCAATCTCATGAATCAACTGATCGATTTTGGTGTAGTTTTCACTACACCTCTTAGGTTCCATTATGATTCATACGATAAATCGGATATATCCGGATATATCGGATATAATCCAATGCCGTTCGTGGTATTAGCTAGTGGAGTAGTTGTTTTCTGATAGACGTCAGTCCATTCAACCTACTGTGTAGGTGTATCCGAGACGGGCTTGAACATTTAAAGTTCATTTCTTTAGATTTGTTCACTACCTGTCTTCAAGAAAGACAAATGAATTCAGCTCATTGACAATGCTAATTACTTTATTCAGATCAACTGGTAAGAGTGGAAATCCACCAAATACTGGAAATCTGATCCACAAAGCTGGGGGAAGGCACATAGCATGTACTCTGCTAGCATGGCCTGGATTCTCATGTAGGTATAGAAAAATCTAATATGAGTAGGTAATTGAAAGACCATGGTAAATTTTTCTCGACCTAGTAAGGACCTAATCGGCAGTCAGTCTGTAACTACTTTCGTCAGGAAGATGAACTACACGAATGGTGACTTGAATATGTGTAGGATATCAGCTACTTCAACCAACCAGAAGATGGTGTCCTGATCTTCTGAGTACCTCTGCAGCCCACTACGCCAATTTGTGCAGCTCTGAAATCGTACACGTGAACATCTTCTGGAGTATACTCTACATTAATCATAGTGGCATACCGATTGCTATTGATTGGTAGAAAATGAGTTTGTCGGATGTTCGAGGATATTCGATTGAGACATACATCACCGTGAAGACTATTTAGGACGAGAGGATGCTCGATATCTTGACAGGTGAGTGACAGTGCAAGAATCGAAGTCATACATTTTTCCAACCCAGATACAAAATCTTAGGATTGGGTCGTCTTTTAGGAAGACTCTCTCCTTCACAGGTAACACCTCACCCATCGGGTGTATTTCAACGCTACCACTGTAGGGTGTTTTAACTAATATTTTGTGGTGAGCTTTGCTCGAACAGTAGCTGTTCAACTATCACTGACTGCCTGGTAATGAAATCGACAATCTCTCTGAGTGAAAAATTTTCGGCCATCGACAATATTTTTTATTGCCATCGTGCAAATAAAAATCAGAAAAAATGAATTAGAAGAAAGAGCAGCAACAACCAGTGATGTGTCTCTCTTATATCGAAGGACTGTTTGATTAGAGCACACCATCTTTCGTCATTTAGTCGAACCAAGCCACCAAATGCTGAAAATGACCGAACAAATTGCTTTTGACGGATATCCTGTAAATACGGCGCCACATCGAGGGAGCCAAAACGCTATTGATTGTCCGTATTGGCGAGCATAGAGAGACAATTCGGCTTGAGGGAAATAACTGAATCTGATTGGATTCACCAACATTACATCAAATTTCTGAAATCATCTATAGGAAGGAACACTGGTTCAGAAGGGAATTCCGGAAAAATAGTCTTTACTGACTAGTTAAAATTACTGAACTACTGGGGTACGCAGCATACAAAAGAATACTCGATACATCCATTCCAATATTTCGACACTTTTCATTGTCATCATCAGGGAAACTACAGAAAAAAATATATCTACAACGCAACATGTCGATGAAGTTGACAATACACAATATTTGTAACAGAATAACATAATATTACTATAAAAATACTCTTAAAACTTTCAGTCAATATTCAAAATGAGTTATTAATGTTGAAATTTAATACGACGCAGTAACAGAATAACAAGAATATTCGACTATTGAAGTTGAACACTATCAAACTGGTCTTTGAGTTGCCTCAACTGATTAGATTGGCACCACTGTTGAATTTTGACCTTGAAGTAAAAAGCAAGTGTCTATCAACTTCAATATTCGAATATTCTCGTTATTCTGTCACTGCATCGTATTAAACTTCAACATTAATAACCTATTTTGAATATTGACTGAGAGTTTCAAGAGTGTTTCTATAATAATATTATTTCAATATGTTACAAAGATTGTTTTGTCAACTTTACTGAAACGTTTTGTTGTACATATAATTGATTATTTTTCCACCATTTGCATACAACCTCGTGAACAATCAAATTTTAAGCAATATGAAAATACACATACCTATTCTTACTCTTGTAGTTTCCCTGATGATGACAATGAAAAGTCTCAAAATATTGGAATAAGTGTCCTAATAGAATTATTTTGCATGTTGCGTACCCCAATAGTTTCTCGTATTTTTTAAATGATATAGGCTGTCAAATCTGTATTGATGAGGAAAATATATGCAATTATCTCGAAAGGTTTCGATATTTCATACAGAGTGAGATAAAAACAAGCAGAATTCCAAGTGAAATGCGTTCAGCTGAGTCTCAGTACGATTAACCGCAGGATATTTTTGATGGATTTGCCAAATCTTCTTCTTTTTCTGAAACACCAAATTCATTTAATGAAACTAAATCAGTCCTATTTGAATTTTCAAATGAAAGTGGTTGTGAACGCATTTTGATGGGGGATTGTTTCAGAATAGTCTGAAAACCATTGACTGTGATTTCCAGTAACATTTCAAGTCAATTCATTTGTTCAGAAACATGAAGACGTGTAAAAGTTTTTGAGTCAACGGTGAATGAAGTAATCTGTTGGACAATCGAAATATATTTTTATACTCAAGCGCCATGTGAATAAAATTTTTCCAATACCCAAAAATGAAAGCATGTCCCATCGACCTATAAATAATCTATATGAGGAGAATGAGCTAATATCACCAGAAGCCGATTGCTAATAGGAACATCACACACTGAACATACCGAATACTCCAAATACTAAAAGTAATCCAGTTTCACAATAAACAACTATACTATGATCTTCTCTCGACCATTCTTTGAGCGAACGAAAATGATGATGTGAAAAGTAATTCTACCTTCAGGTAGGACGCCACAAATCACTTATTAGAAACATATATATGACTTCACATATTTGTGTAAAGTCACATATAGTCAAGAATGGAAATTATCATCTAATCAGGTTCTTAGTCTGTATTGTGAAGTGAAATCAAATCAATGAAATATACTCTTCTTGAATGAGGAAAATAGATCAAACATTTAATTTCCTTGAAATTCCAGAGTAAGTTCATCAATTCTGAAATGAAAATATTCCAATATTTGAACCAGTCGCCATTTTGTGAAATCTTCAATATCATTTGAATGAATTCATTTAATTTTCATCAATATCTCCATCTGTTTCATTTCAACCATTTCTAGTAAATATTTTATCCAGTTAAGAAATAATTATTGCCCATTCCAGTATTGCTACTGAAACTTTGGTGGCGTCACAGTAGAAAGCAAATCAGTTTTTTCATTCACGAAAATACCTCCAGTTAATATCAACGCATCTATCAGATACGAATCCGATAAAAAAGAAACGCGTCGTAAAAAAAAACAGAAATTTATGTTGGTTTCCTCGTTAACGGAAATAATCGCTTCGTTTCGCTCCGGTAGAGACTTTCTCTTTTGTCGTGTATTTTCTTATTTTTGGAATCAAGGCAAGCTCACTCAAAACTCACAAAACAACGAGAGAAACAAAACGAGGTGACTACTTTCATCGCTTTTTATTACCTTCTCCGGCGATTAAGATGTTTAGGGGAACGTAACTGTTATGAAAGAGTTACCATTTTTGTAATTGGCTGTACAGACGAAAGAGGGTTGGAAATCATTTCAATGAGAATAGTAGCTTCTCTCATGAGAAGGAGTTTACAATTCGTTGTTCACCATTAAAGGTTGACTGAAAAAGCCAACATATCATTAGGTTGAATAATTATCAAACGTTAATGATTAACCAAGTGAAATTGGCCGTAAATCGTGTGAAATCGCTTCAAATTACTGAAGTTGACAAAAACAATATGTTTGAAACAAATACGTTTTTCTTGTTAACCAGCTGTCGCACCCCTATGAACGACAACCCTCAGAAGTCAAAACTTGTGTTAGCTAAGGACTAACGAAGTATTACCTTTTAACGTGTGATTCCTAACACGGGTTGGACGATAGCAAGTGAAAATCGGTCGTTCAGTCTGCGGCTTGAACCACCAACTCCCACATCGGTCGATTGAGAGAGATATACTCATATACTCGTATTCTCCGTTTCTCTTGTGACGACAATGACATTTCAATATCAATAGATGGTAGGTGAGTACAAAGTAAATTGGTTTATGCAATCCGCCACTGTAACCCCACTGTAATCCTCCACTGTAGATTATCGTTCAAACTCGAAAAAAATCAGTTATTTCACGAAGCTGACAAACTAATATCGCAGTGATCTATCAGATGAAATCGAAAAAGAAACACATTGCCGAACTTTGGCACAAAGTATGTTTTCTACTGCTTCATCATCTTCCAAACAGAGACAACAGTCTCTGTCTTCCGGCAGTTTAAGTCTCTGTATATGATGGCTCAGATGACAGTGGCTTGTGAGTAGGTCTGCTAGACAATGTAGTTGTCGTCCAACTGCTGTAGTCCAACAAGTTTTTCATAACATATTCCAAAGGATGTATGAATGCCTGGAAATAAGCCAATCCTGCTATATTTCGCAGTGAAACTTGAAGCCTCTTTGCAATCCACGTTTTCACTATTTGTTTGGCAAAGCATGAAGCAATGCCAAACAGAGGTTCTGGTACGACAAATTTCTTTTTCAGACAGTGTGGCCAGGAATCTGGATCAGATACAATTTGTTGAGTCTATTCTCATGAGGAATCTTTTTTCGCCTTTCGTTACCAACTTGGTAACTTGTTGCTTTCGAAGCCGCTTGGCTATTCGATATTATTTCTATAAATCCTTGTCTGAGGTTGGTTTTTGTTAATCTCTCCACAAACACATCTTTGGCCTAGCATAGGTCTCCAGATAGATTGATAGCTCTGTCTTGGTCCTGCGACTGTATACACCTGCAAAAAACCCTGGTATACACCTGCAAAAAACCCTGGTAGTGTATCTGATCCTTCTTCGAACCGCAGTAATCTGTTCTCAGTATATCCTTTTCCCTGAAATTTCAACACAATTCTACTTGGGAATAGGACCGTATAAGGCACTTCGTAATGGATTGGGTCCAAGGACAATTACAAAATATTATGATTTTCAGTGTCAGCCAAAAAATACTGTCTTTCGAGTCACGTTTCGGTGACCAACTCAGCATCATCCGGAGATGACTGAAACTACTTTCAACAGGTATCTTAATGTTGTTGATATGTACCGGTCTCAACAATTTCAAGTATTTTTCACTTATTCTGTGGTCATTCTCTATGACTTGTAGGTTAGGTTAAGTTTGAAGAGAGTGGGGCTATTCGATCCTCCACCGCGACCCGCAATGATTTATTGTGGTTCAAACCTATTCACACTCGACCAAATAAACCCAGCTTCTTAACGAAGCCGATTAGTTTGTATGATGAGTGGTCAATAGCGTAAATTTTCGCTTGAAATACAGTCGCATAGGTTCCTAGGCAGATTGATATCTCTGTCCTGAGTCTGCGACGTATCTCATATGATATTCATTCCACTGTGTCGTGGTGTACACTAATCAACAGATAATTTTGTACTCCATACATTGATGTCGTTAATTTCTTTTATAAAGTTTCATTTTTTGCCTCTTTCCAGCTTATTACCAATATGATGTCGTTGAGCGATTTTTTGCCCAATATTTCTTTATGAATTCAAATCGAACCATAGCGTCGCCGAAACAGCAGTCTAAAAAATCAGCCAGGCATTTGGCAATTATAGAGTTGATAAACGAACCTCTGAAAATTATGAAAATTGGGAGTCGTTCGTCAGAAAAGATGAGGTGTATTCCACCACCCAGCCTCATTATCATGAAAAACCCTATAAATATTCAAAACATATTGTAACAAATTAATGAATTACCTGTCCCAAACAAATTTATTTCTAACAATATTTCACTATCACAAACTAATTCATTCACAACACTTAGCACTTAATTTGTTTTCAGCATTTG
Organism: Leptinotarsa defecta; assembly: GCA_015342085.1. NCBI lineage: Eukaryota > Metazoa > Arthropoda > Insecta > Coleoptera > Chrysomelidae > Leptinotarsa > Leptinotarsa defecta. The sequence goes on from WOGO01006194.1 coordinate 9,576, forward strand.
AATAATTTGTTTAACCGCTCGATTCACTTTCTGAACTCAACTGCCCTCTTGGGACGAAAAGTCGGCCTTATATATCGGTAACGATCATTCTGAAATTCTGTAGTCACTCAACCAGAGTTCAACCGGCGGTTGCCGATTGCATTCCTTTTGTGGTGATATGATATGTTTTTTTGCTGGGCAACATATCGGTCAGGGGCGGCATTAGATTCGTTACAATATTTTATACTCTGGAGAATATCAGATGTTAGTAGCCTACAGCACCAAGTAATTTTTTCTTACATTATCTAAAGTGGTTGCAGACCATGTAAAAAGTCTATGGAAGTCAAGTCGGAGAAAGAAATGGCCATTCTGCAGTATTACCCAATGAGGAAATGTCCCACTTTTTTGAAAAATCAACCCAGTATATCAGAGGATCTAGATTGATAGTATAATTATTCCTTGGCATAACTCGAATAATCAATTAAATGAATTTTTTTTTGCGATCATCATATGCTTCCGAAGAAAATAATTTAGCGATATGGTTTCCCGAACATTTTGCTTTTTTGGGTATTGGAAATAATTTTGGAGTTCTATATTAGGATTTGAAATACTTTAATATTGTGAATTTCGACGATTTATTTGCCCATCCAGCTAAGAGGTATATTGATTCGAAAAACAAAGCTGCATTACGGTTTGTTCTATTGAAAACTCATTTCTATTTTGTTAGAGGTAGATTGTTTCGATGAAATATTATGAAAACATTTATATGACTCACTTCTGATGTTCAGAAATACTTGGTCAAGACTGTGTAACTGTAACATCAATGCCTCAGTTATTGATTATTCACGAACAGGACATGTTTTTTATGAACAATGTTGTTATAAGTTTCCATGAATTCATGTAAAAATCCGATAGACATTGATATCTCAAATTTTGGTCCAAATGATTCTCATCAAAAAAGTACTGCAATGTGAACACGTTGTCAAAATACCTCTGAGATTGACTCTATATATTTGCACTGAGAAAGTTGAATTTCTCTCAGACACTATCAAAAGCAAACACGACATCACCAATATCATTATTTTCCGTATTCCATTTTCTCAAAAGCAACTCCACACAATACACTCGTTATCCTGAAATATAATCTCGCAGTCGCATACAAAATGTTTGGTTTTCTCGACAGTCTCAAAGAAGGGAATCGTTAGATATGGCACGAAAACAATACGATTTTCCTTCTCTCCTTAGTGCTTGTACTGGCATATATCTCTTCAGAATTGGTTCAGAAAGAAGTCACAGAAGCTCGAAACAAAGTGTGAGGCGGAAAAATACTCAAAGAGTCCACCGAAAATACAAAGTGAATAACGAGAACTCGCCTTCACTCCCTTGAAACTTTGATTATAACGAAGTAATTATCCAACAAAGATATATTTGGGCTCTCTGTCCTCGACAGATTCTGCTTGAAATAAAAGAAATTTTAAGAGGATTCGATTTGCTTTGAACATTCATAATGATGAACTGACAGTGAAAAACATTTTCGAGAAAATCTTTCATAAACGTATTCTGAAGAAAAAAAGAACTTTCAATTCAACCAAACACCTCAACTCATTATATTATACATTCATATCTATATCATTAAAGTGTATGAAAATGTACTCAGCCGTCTCGGCGGTGCGCCATTTTATATGTTGAATGATAATAATAATAAAAATAATAATAATAATGATTTTAATAATGGAACTTGACGAGACATCGGAGGTGCCAAATTTATTGAAACTATTCGTTCACCACCCTCAAGCTCCTACAAGCTAATGAGCCCTGAGTGAACATAGTGAGCCGAGAATGACAGTCCTCTGCATATGTTCGATTAGGATGTCTGCCTTAGTGCAGTCAACCGGCATGATTTTGAGATTCGAGAGTGGAGAGGGCATCACTCTACCAAAGACTCCAATAATCAAAACAACCATCTCGACAGAGTTATCTAGCTTCTCGGACCCATAAATCACTCACTCCACGGAGTGGGGACTGGTCGTTGTTTGCTAATACTGGCACGCCCTCCTGAATGTGTTGGGGCTGTAGGGGATAGGGTATGACCACCGTAAACTCAGAATAATAATAATGGTACTGTATAGAGCCTGTGAAGTCATCAGGAGTTTGGATCCCCTTCTCTGCATGATCCGCAACCGGAGGTTTTATATGGATGTTCAGTGATATGCATTCAGGAACAAATAATTGAAAAAAAAGTGAAACTAGTGCTCAGTTTTGAATATCGTATTACAGTAACAACAAGGAAAATATGTATATTTGAAATAGGTTAGGTTAGGTTAGGTCCAAAGTGGGTCTATTCGACCCTCCA
>WOGO01006196.1:0-11906 GCA_015342085.1 Leptinotarsa defecta
GTTGACCATTTATGTGGTCTAGAAATAGGCTCAGTCTGTCCCTCCCACATCTCCAGATAACGAAGGTGTCATCCATGTATCGTAGCCAAATGGTTCCAAACCACGACGGCCTTCAAACCCGAACGAAGATCATAACACTGAAAATCTTGGCCGCAAAAGCCTTAACCAATTCACCAATATTTTTCTACATGAAAAGGATAAATATAGAAATATGTGAATAAAAATTTCTCACCAAAATGTGTGGGTGTGTGACGAATTGTCTGGGGGTATAATGGATAAAGCAGAACTTTGGTGCTCAATTTGTTTGATTTTCGGATGGTGATTTGTGAATCGTGCGGACGAGTGTTGTCACGGACCTGTGCTGGTTGCTGCTGACGCAATTTTTGGTACATTTCGTCGATTTTCCCACAATAGGACGCTGTTTTGATGGTTTCAGGGAGTTATGGTGAATCACACCAGTCATTGACAACCATACAGTAAACATTATGTTTTTCTGATGGGTTTATGCCTTCAAAAAGCGCTTGGATAGCTCATCGGTATCCAACTACTATCTTGAACGTCTCCTGTTGTCCTAGAGGATCCAGTCGCATGGAAGCAAAGGAAAACAGACTTCGAAACGTAACAATTTTTGGGGATCGTTCAAATCTTCGGGCGCCCTTTTTACGAGCTTTATGACTTTTTCAAAAAGTTTTATACAATCAAAAACAGCATGGGAGCTGACGTTTGGTTCTTCCGTCATCCCACACATCGTTTGCGATGGGTCAGTCTCCACCAGGTCTTTGTCCTGTATTACTGTAGGTCAACCACTTATGGACTCATCTTCGAGCCCCTAAGTGGGAAAGATATTTCGCAAACCAACGTCGAACAGTGAGTTCATAAACACTATCATTGCCAAATGCCTGAGACATTTTTTGGGTTGTTTCGATACCGTTTTCATAATAAGAACTGTCTTGCTTTCCAAAATAGCCATTAACTGCCGACATCACTTTTTCATTGTTGAAAAATCTTTGACCACCGAGCCATTTTTTCGAATTTGGGAACAGAAAATAATCCGAGGGGCTAAATCTGGCGAATAGGGTACCTGAGTTAGCAAGTCAAACTATAATTCATTAATATTTGTCTTTACGATAATGGATTTGTGAGCTGGTGCATTATATTAATGAAACAATCCTTTCGCTTGTTACTCATCTCACACTCCAGATTTCAATTACCTGGAAATAAAAAATGCTGATTATTCAATTCAAGTCCTCAGAATATGTTAAATGTCTAGGTGTTTAGATTGACAAACGCATTAGATGAGATGTTCACATAAAAAAACTTTAGGTACACTGAAGAGTATCATTTCAAAATTTATATACTTCAAAGATATATTGAATACTCACCAAATGAAAACCCTGTACCATGCATTAATAGAGTCATGATTGTTGTATGGAATCCTAGGTTGCGGTTGCAGTTACTTAAAAATTACTGGAAAGAATTTGTTCCAATAAATGACAAACGTATTCATCTACCCTACTATATTCTGAAAGTGGAATACTGGACCTCAGACAAATCTACTATCTTCGTGTAGCGGTAGATTAATACAAAAACAAAAGTCGCTCAAGAAATATTGACAACAATTATAATACCAGGAGAAAAAAAGGAAACATGATGCGAACTGAGTACTCATCAAAACTATTGGTCAGGGAGGATTTACTTATCTAAGCACGAAAATATTCAACAATATCCTTATACTACAGGATCCCGCCGCAAAATCACTACGTTCATAGCGTAGTTAATCAAACTCAAATTTTTACATACATTTATGAAAAGGAAAATACATTTATGACAGATTGCCAGTCAAAAAGTGGCCGCCAATATTTTTATTTGAAAAAATCAAACTACTGAAATACTTCATAGAGTAAGAGCCAGGTCAATCCCTCTACGAAACCCTTCATCACTTGGAAGGATGGACAATAGTCATGAAATAATTCAAATTCATTCAAACAAATACATGAATTGATCACTCTTCAGAAACGGTTCCAGAGCATTTTAAAAATGCAGCACATCTCATTTTCATCGTTCCTGCTGGGTAACAGTATAATGTAAGTTTTTTGGTGACTCTTTGTATTTTTCTTAACTATTTTATACCTTTTCTTAGCATATTTTTTCCTTTTCATCATAAAAAATATTTGGTGGACATACACATTGGTGCACAACTTTCAACAAATTATTCCCTGGATGTTATTATCATTCCATGATTTTGTTTGAGTAGTACAGAATATCATTTATATAATTCTGTTGGTTTGTTACCATAACCATGCGCTGACTTCTCAGCCTTAGTGGTTCATTTGTTTATTTCAAAATGCAATTTTTGTAGAGTTTTGAATAATGTCATTTAATTTTCTATATGTAAATCTACTCTAGCAACTTGTTATTGATATAATTGTCCTTTTTTCCTTTGGGAATAAACATTAATATTATTATTATTGTATAACGATGGCCAATTTTCTCCATCTTCACGAATTCACCAAAAACGTTCGCTATTGATGGCTGCCAAGCAAATATTAAACAACGCAGCGTTATCAAACTTGAAACATATGATTTATAGATTGTGTACTTTTTAATACCGCGATGTTTGTCATACAACTACCGCCATCTCGAGGTCAGGTTAGGTACCTCTGGGGCACCCTGGAAATATACAGACAACAACACATTTTTCAGGAAACCACACCTCTCCAATGTTTCCGCAAAGTATAGAATAAATTTGATATTTCCAAAACCAAAGGTCGTTTTACAAAAACCTGAAACACGTCGATTTTTAATTTTATTATTGTACATTTTACAATAAAATTTCATTAAATAGGGTGATCCATATTGATGTGATGACGTCATCGATAATTTTTAGATGCAACACCCTGTATTTGGTGTCAGTTTTAGATGATCCTTAAGGAGCTGATTCCCAAAAGGTATTATACTTAGTGTCTAACGGACATAATTTGAAAAATGTGCGCTTAGAAAATAAATTTTATTGATATCTAATAAAAGTAGAAAATAATTAATTATTTTATATCTTCTCTAATGATCAATTTAACAATTAGAAAACAAAACATTAATAAATACATTACTTTATTTTTAATGTTCGAACTGTAATCCTTGCTGTATTGAACAGTAACCTAAACGTTGAATAAATTCTTGTTGAACCTTGTTTATTATTTCTTGAGAAATATTCTTTGTTCCTGTTCGAATCTTCTCTTTTAATTCTTGAATATTTGCTGGTTTCGTTTCATAAACAACATTCTTCAGATGGCCCCACATGAAGAAATCCAACGGATTTAAGTCTGGCGATCCCGCTGGCCATTCAATATGTCCACGTCTACCAATTCATAGGTTCGTAAACATTTGGTCATGATACCTTCGAACATCTGCAGTATAATGTGGAGGCGCACCATCCTGTTGAAACCATAAACTTTCATCAAAACTTCCAGGATTGATTCTACTGGGGAATAAATCCTGTTTCTCACAATGCCAGCTTATACATTTACTTTTTGCGGGTATTGTGTAAGATGCTCACGCATCCAGTGGGGGTTTTCTTTGGCCCAGTACCTACAATTCACAAAATTCTATTCTTCTATCTGGATCATCCTCGTTTAATTTCTGTTTAAGTTCGATTTTGAAGAGATTACTTTTTTTCAATTTTGATACTTTTTGTACAGTTGTTTTACTGACATCGAAATCACGACTAACTTTATGAACAGGAGTGTGCACATCTTCTTCAGAAGTAAGTAGAACATCTAATTTTGTATCATTTACAGAAGGACGACCTGATTTGCATGCATTCTCAACTGTACCAGTTTCTCGAAATTTATTTTCAATTTTACTTACTACTGACTGCATTATGCGTCTTTCTAGATATTTTTCATTAAATAAGTTACACACTTCCATCTGAATTCGCGATCTGTCTACATAGCCAATCATCATAAGTATTTAAATTCTTTGCTTTACACTTAAATTCATTGCTACTTCAAATTAATTCGAAGCAATACTACAGAAAATTCACGAATTAATACAACAACTACTGTCCTATTCAACTGTTGTCAATCGAAATAATGACATTTCACAATAACAAAAAAACTAGCCGGCTAGTTTTTTGAAATTAATAAGAAATACTTGTTAGCACGATTACTGTTAACTACAGCAAGGACTGCAGTTCGAACATTTGAAATAAAGTCATGTATTTATTACTGGATTACTTTCCCATTGTTAAATTGATCATTAGAAAAAAATATAAAATAATTAATTAATTTCTACTTTTATTAGATAGCAATAAAATTTATTTTCTAAGCGCACATCTTTCAAATTCTGTCCGTTAGACCCCAATTATCATATCTTTTCGGAATCAGCTCGTTACGGATCATGTAAAACTAACCAAATACAGAGTGTTGCATTCAAAAAAATTACCGATGACGTCATCACATTAATATGGATCACCCTGTATAATGACATTTTGTTGCAAAATGTACAATAATAAAATTAAAAATCGAAGTGTTTTAGGTTTTTGCAAAACGACCGTTGGTTTTGGAAATATCAAATTTATTCTATACTTTACGGACACACTGGAGAGGTGTGGTTTCCTGAAAAATGTGTTGTTGTCTGTGTATTTCCAGGGTGGCCCCAGAAGTACCCAACCTGACCTCGAGATGGCGGTAGTTGTATGACAAACATCGCAGTATTTAAAAGTACAAAATCTATAAATCATATGTTTCAAGTTTGATAACGCTGCGTTGTTTAATATATGTTTGGCAGCCATCAATAGCGAACGTTTTTGGTGAATTCTTGAAGATGGAGAAAATTGGCCATCGTTATACAATAATAATAATATTAATGTTTATTCCCAAAGGAAAAAGGGACAATTATATCAATAACAAGTTGCTAGAGTAGATTTACATATAGAAAATTAAATGACATTATTCAATACTCTACAAAAATTGCATTTTGAAATAAACAAATGAACCACTGGATCACCCTGTATAATGAAATTTTGTTGCAAAATGTAGAATATCAAAATTAAAAATTTACGTGTTTCAGGATTTTGTAAAACGACCTTTGGTTTTGGAAATATCGAATTTATTCCATACTTTGCGGACACTGTTTATTATATTAATCATTATTTTTGCCTTGATGAGAAAAAATAAATTGAAACCCTTAATTTCCAGCTCAATCCCAAGAAAACTCGCGACGAAGACATAGCAGACTTAGCGGGAATGAAAATATCCTACGACACATACATCAATCGGGTTCAAGAAAATGGACCGGAACCTCTACTTCCCGGATTAAAGTACTCCCCCAACCAATTGTTCTGGATAGCGTCCGCCATCCGTCACTGCTCCAAGTATTCCATAGAAGACCTGGAAAGATACATCGATAATTATCGATGGTCCCCGCAGCAGTTTCGCGTCAATGGCCCGTTACAAAATTTAAAGGAATTTGCCTTCGACTTCGGTTGTAAGAAAGGCTCCACGATGAATCCGGAGAATAAATGTGATATTTGGTAGATTTTGGTGAATGACGGTAGTGGAAGATGATTATGTGAAGCTGTTCTTCAAAACAGAAAAAAAAGCGTATTGAGCCTTGTATCAGAAAGTGATATTAGAGAATTTGACAAAATAAACGAAACGGGAAACAAAATCAATATGTAAATAAATTTTTTATACTTACAGTATTTCAGTTCTAACAGAAAGCTTTTTCTCATACTTCAGAACCACAATACTGTGGAATTTGATTCGTTTCTTTATTTTTCAATGAGACAAAGGGTCCCATTTTTCCTTTTCTCCTTTTTATGAATTCTCAATTCTGTACCGTGTTACTCTCAGTCCTATTTTCGTCATGTGTGATATTGCTATACATAAAACTAATGATATTTATAATAATATGTCTTCTCGGTGTGTGGAGGAGAAACCCAACCAAGTTTCTTCACGACGTTTCGACTGTTAGTATCCACAATCATCTTCAGGTGATGACTGGACTCATTCCTTCGAGGTCTGATTATTTATAAAGCATTCGAGTGCTCTTGCCTATCCCCTCTTCCCTCTCTCCGCTTCATTGGTTTTAGCGGAAGCTGACCGTTTGGCGGGAGTTAGTCGTGTTCCACTTGATTAGAGGTTTTCATATGCTGCGTATCTCTACGCTAGCTTGGCTAAATGCGTTGTTGGACAACATATATTCTTTGTTCTTCTTTGATTTTTCTCCTAAACCAGTGTTCCTCCTTGCGAATGATTTCAGCTTGAGCACACTTGATGTTATGTTGATGAGTCCAAACATGCTCTGCTTCTCCTGATTTGCTGATTTCGTCTCGCTGTGTGTGTTTCTTGTGCTCGGCAATGCGAACTTTCAATTGCCTCTTAGTTTCACCGATGTATGATTCTCCGCACTCACAGGGCATCCGGTAAATGAAATTCTTGGAATCGCAGTCCGCGTTTGGTGGCCTGGCCTGTAAATTTCATTAAAGATTTTGAGTATTCTATAAAGTGGTGAATTTTGAGCAGCATTTGTCCTTGTGCAAGTTAACTTAAAGAATTCTGTACGGCTCAACGTTCTACCCTGAACATTGAACTCGATTTTGGAATACATAGATCGTATTGGACTCCCTCAATACGATATATGTTTTTGTGGTACTGAGGATTTCAAATAACCCATGCAAAGCAGAGCCTACTATGTACATACGCATAATAAAAATGGAGGAGAGGTTTTGCCGTTCTAAAATTTTGACAGTTTCTTTTGAGGAATCCAATAATGCTATATGTGAATTAAATGACAACTTCGAGTCCATAATTATTCCCAAGTCTTCAACTTCTGAAACTGATTTCAGTTCGTGATTTTCAAAGTAAAAATTATTTCTGATTATATTTTTGTTTCTGGAGAATGAGAATGACACGCATTTTTGTGGATTGAGAAACAAATCATCATCATCACAGAATTTTTTGAGCCGTTTCAAGACCACCTGAATTTCTCCGCTGTCATATGAATCTTTTACTGTGTGATAGATTTTAAAGTTATCGGCATATAGTAACAATTTACACTTATTGAAGCAACTAGAGATTTCATTGATGTATATAATGAAGATACTGAAGTAGTAGTTCCTTTTTCAAATTATATCCAAAATAAAGTTGGTTGAATCGAGAAGTCATATGTTGAGATTCATATTGAGACGAACTTCTCATTTCACAAACGAAAATACTGTTATCATCTAGGCTCTACTCGAACTGAGTAGAGCCTAGATGATGACAGCACGACCAGCTGTCGAAAGCTCTCGCATATAATCAAACAGGAGTTATAAAGCTTCATATTCTAAATCAACGTCAACGTCAGAAATTCGTTTTATGTCAAAATTAGTAGTTTTGGGTCGAGATCACAAGTTCAAAGTCAAAATTTACAGTTAAATTTGAAAAACACTTCCATAGTGAAAATCACCAGTTCAAAAAGAAAATTAATAGTAAAGTCCTAGTTATTATGAGTATATAGTATAAATTATAATTCGTGAGATGGAATAATAGGGTTGAAATCAAAGTCAGGAGATAAAAAAACCATCTCTTCCTAGGAATTGTTTAAAATTTATCGAATGTGTGGCAATAGTTCGTATAACTTCGTCCGGATCACTTCAAACCAATATCACTTCTGTTCAGGGTTGGAACGCATTTTCTCGCTTGGCCACAGAATTCATCAAATAAATATTCGTTCATCCAAACTTTTGGGTAACGAATTTAACTTAGAACTCGAACCGCCATACGTCCCTTATCGCATTCTCCATCCACATTCTAATGACCCGCAATCCCATTAGATGCCACCGAGAACCCGATAACCCCCAACAAATAACAACTCATTGCCTAGGGTAACTTTTAACAAAGTGCCTGCTCTCATTCTATTGTTTTGAAGCCCAAGGTGCAACATGACACTCGGGCTTCAGCATCAACTAGAGCTATTTCACGGCTGTTGTTTCCGGGCTTCGAAGACTCCCGAATCTCGAGTACGGCCGCCGGAATTCGGCTAGATCCGGGCGCCTAGCTCTGTCGTCCGGGCGGAGTCAGTGCAGTGGTCGCGACGCCTTCGGTGGGTGCTGTGCGTCGAAATTGCCGATACTTGTGGCACCACACGCGGTGATTTTGTCCCGCGAAATCTGGTTTGACTTTGAAACGTACAAATTTCACTTGTCAATTTCTGCAACTCTAGATATCAGAACAACGATTCATTGCTTCGAAGGTTTGGTGTTGTTGATGTTAACTTTGTGTTTTCTTAGTGTTCTTCTTAGTGTTAGAATCGGGATTGTGAAACGCCCACAGACCTCTTGAAGAACTGTGGCAGAACCTGAATAACTTTCATGACATTATTTATGAGAGTATGTGTGTGCAGTCTAGTAATTAATATTCATTGAGGTAACTCTTTTCATTTTCCCTTGTTTTCGCCTCATACTCGTATCAGGCCATTACATGACTATCTATTGGATATATCGAGGAATGTAACGTCAATATTATTTGATCCTGAACGTTAATCTCTTGAGATCACGAAAATAATTTGAAGCTATAACATAAATTTATGGTACCGTTCGGTTGTCTGATAAGTCAAAGCGTACTGTGTACAGTACAATGTTAATTCTGACGAGTAAGTGTTGATTATCAAATAAAAACGATACATGCTGCCTTTTTTTTTGAAACAGGTAGAGTGTTCACATATCTGCTGGAAGTTCAATTGATTCACTAATAAATATGTCTAATGTTTATATTAGTATGGTTATGTCAGTTGTCACAGGATAAAATTATTATACTTGTTGATCTCAGAACATTCAGAGCGAAATGAAATCATAAATAAATCTGTACCAGCAGAGAAATATGGTAAAATGGTTGAAACTACCTAGGTTAGCTACAATTGATTAAATTGTATAAAAGTTTCAATATTGAAGTCCAAAACGAATTCGATGGACTCGTACTCATTATTCATACAGGGTGGAATGTTGACACCCGAGTCTCAATCGTGTAATATATAAATTCTCTAAAGTACAGGGTGAGAAAGAACTTTTCGGAAAAATACAAAAACAACTCAAGCTGTTTCTGAAAAGAACAACAAACAAACATACCTTATTCAAAAAAGATTTTTGTTCTCTATGCATTGATATTAGATTTTCAACGATCGATATAGTTTGTCAGAAAATAATGGAAGTTTCAAATATCAGCAGTAGGTACCTCAGAGACTCTGTCAATTCCACCAGGAGAAGTAGCCGTTTTGACAATTTTCAGTTCTTCCTTTCACTTAGTAGCCCAATATTGAATTTTTGCTCAACATGAAGGCCAGGTAGTTGCTAGATAGCTGACTAGTCTCATAACTTGTGGGTGAAATGTTTCAAAATTGTGGATCCTCTTAAATTCCTCAACTATGGTGTACACAATTTCCGATATCGATGAACTTCTTCAAAATTGTTCGCGAGTTGGTGGTGAAACTTTGCGTAACATATTATGTTCATTATAGAAAGAGGCAGCTTGAAAATCTTGTACTGGATTACCCTACGATGATAGCAGAATTGGACCAATTGCAATGGATATGATGATAAGTAAAAGATTATTCATCATTGAAATGAGGGTAAATCATAGAAGTATCCAAGGAGTATGAAAACATACACAAGTTGACTATTACTAGATTGGTTCAGTGCAAGAACTTGATGGAGATAAAACATGTCGCTTGCAACTTTCCGAATTTTTGATTGAACGAGCCTTTGAAAGTAATTTTCTGTTGGAAGTGTGATTTTCTGACGTGTGTAGTCTCTTCTTGGATATTTTGATGAATTGAGACAATTTACGTTACTTGGCTGTTAATAATCTAAGAAGTTTCTACGAGACACATACACAACAATCCCAGAAGTTGAATGTACGGGAAATTCCATTATAGGACACTTCCTCGTCTTAACAGTCGATATATACTTGAAGTCAGTACAAATTTCTATCGACTCAGCACTAAAGACTAACACAGATAATGTTTCCAGGATACTGGAGAAGACGAAGGGGTGTGCATGAAAAACAAAGTTTATTGTATTGTACTACACCTTCTGCAAAGACACATCATTGAAGCATGTCCCAAAGTGTCACCGCCAGTGCTGCAGAATGTACGAATTTGTATATATGTTGGCGGACAACAACATTAACTTGACTGATGAATTGTTTGCCTTCCTCGTCAAATGCACTGCTGGTAATTTCGAAGTTCGACGTGTTTTTGGATTTCGACAAAATGTTCTTTTCTACCCTATAATGCTTTGTGATATGTTTTCGATGAACGATTTATGAATTGTAATGAACATTTTTATATCATTTGACATGATACAAATTGTTGGAAATCATTCTTTATAGAAATTAACCGCAAACTTGATGAACGAGAAAAATCCTGTACTAGGCATGCAGCGAGAAAAAATATGGAGAATGAGTATACTAACACAAATATATTACCAAGTGTGGTGTTTTGTGTAGTAAATTCAATTATTACATTTTCGAACGCGTATATTATAGAGCAAGAACCTGTGAATGTAACACCTTTCTGATTTTATAAAACTTGAAGTTTCTCAACGCATGGTTTCAACTTATATATAAAACTTTGAACTACTATGAAGTTTTAGTCATTGCGGCTTCGACAGGTAGCAAATATGTGCAAACCTCCAACCAGAAAGTTGGTAAACGAGTAATATCATAATAAATTAAAACTGTACTTACGTTATTTGAGTGACTGAAAAATATTGATTCAAGTTCTAGACAGTTTTGACAATTCTAACCCCTGACCATTCATTGTTCAATTATCTTGGTAATAATGCATTCAATATTCTATAAATACAGGATGTAACAAAATATGATAAACACATTGAAGATGAGCAGACGACTACATTCATTCTGTGAACTGAACAAACAAATAGTATGTATCCTGTATGTATAACAACTCAACACATTTCGATAATTCCTAGTACCATTATCTTCAGCTTACCTTTAAGTTCATCTGTCCAGGTGTTGGAAACGCAAAACTGTCCAGCTACTGAAAAGGTATATTCTAATAGCAAAATAATTGTAATAATCGCCACTGGCGTGGGTAAGAGTTAAATGAAAGAATTTTTCATAAAATTCATTTAGAAAACACATATTTTTTCAAAGAATATTAAAACGGGTTTGGAATAGATTATTCAAATGAATTGGTTAGAAAGTGCTTATTTAAAATTATCAAACGCAAAAGATACAAAACTAATTCAGGGAAGCGACTCAACGGATATCGCGGATAAATTTATTGGAGGAAGTTTTTATGGTATCAAGACTAACCAATTGCTGTCTACCCACTAGTCAAGACATCGCCGGGTGAAATACTGACACCTAGACAATTTTATTGACGGAAACCCACGGACTAACATCATCAAAAGGGCGGGGCGAAAATTTGTAAGAGGTAACATTTATATAGAGGACGGATGGTGAGATACGAGTATTTTTGAAACGGCATACGTTGGGCGGAAAGAGCTGCCGAGGAACACTTTTTGAAGTCACAAGAGATTCAAAAGAGGAGTCGACGCAAGGTGGCCGTGGAAAAAGGTCGGTTTTAGTGATGGATGAATTCAGTGCGAGAGAATTGAATCAGAAGGTTTTTTTTTGTCGGTTTGGCGCGAGAAAACGACGTACGTGGATATCGTCAAAAAGTTGGGATTTTAGCGATAGTGCATATGCTTTTGGCGATACAACTGTCGCAATGGATTTTCAATTATTGGAACACACTTACAGACCGAATTCGGGCTGTTTGGCCACTCGTCAGTGCAAGGTAGTGACTGACAGTCAGTCCATTATCCTACAGTGTAGGTAATTTGAGACTGGCCTGAACGAATTGTGCTTTCAGATAATTAGGGTTATACTAATCCTATATAT